>OV788328.1:15626383-15880083 GCA_928718305.1 Tetramorium bicarinatum
AGGCCGAGATCCTCAGGATTCCTACGGGAACAAGAATCGCCGCGGACGTTTGCGTTCTTGATGCGAAGCGCCGCTTATGCATGCGACATAAACTAAAAGTACGGGCGTCGCCGGTGATATACCGTCGGTAGACGGTGGACGAGAGGGCGGTTTATTGTCCATTTGCATTCCTCGTCTCACGTACTTGTATCATCTCTCTCGAATTTCAACCCGCTTTTCTGCCATTGTTTTCTGCTGTCGCCCCCTCCCTCTCCATCCTCCCGCGTTATCCAACCTTCCTTTTCAATTTTTTTTTGCTCCTGCATTCCCCTTATTTAACTCGCTCTTTGCTGTGCACATCTATTTGTCCATCAAGGGAACATTGCGCGATTAATGTTTTTTTTACTGCCATATTTTTCTACTTTATATGCGAGTAGGTGAAAGCAGCGTAATACAGGATTCAGAAGGATCGTTTAAAAATATTTGCTATTCCACTAAAGAAATTGAGCCAGATAATCATCGACGAGTTCTGTAGGATCAAGGATAAGCACGTAGAAATCTCCGCTGTAACTCGACAAGTACTTCCAAGTTTTATATTTTTTCCATGCAACTGCAGCCTGATTATATTTTAGAATGGTAAAATTACTCTTAATTTTTCATTTTTTCTTTCTCATAATATGTTATCGGAATATCATTGATTATTTATATAAAATTTATAACATTATTTATATAAAATTGTAAAAAAAAATATTTAATTATATTTCACTCAATCGAAATTATTCATGAAAATGTAATTTGTATGTATACGAAATTATAACACAACACACACACATATAAACACTTCATTATTAAGTCGCATTAATTCACTTCTAACAGGCAGGATAAAAATTGCCACTGCTGTAATAACGATAATTAACGGTAGAAGCCGATGACGGTGAGTTAATCGTCCATATTGCGATTTTATCTCTATTTTATGACCTCAATGACGGGTTAGCCGGAACGCGCCTTCATGTTTTTCGCGCGGCGGATAAATTTTTATCGCTGTGTGCTGGCCGTCACCGTTAATTCATGTCCAACAACACATGTTTGGGTTCGAAAATAGAATTCGCGGAATTTAATTCGTCGTAATGAATTATGAGGACGATTCTTAGATAAGGATAGCCGCTCTGGTCGTTGGCATTGCTAACTTCATCAAGCATGAGAGAATTGAATCAGCTATTTCTGATAGAGTCGTCAATCATGAGTAGCAAAAAGAAATAGTCGTTAAATATCAATAACTTTCATTATATCTTATTCTCATCATTATATCTTAAAATATCTAATATACATGTATCCTTATTATCTAAATGTAATTAAATTAATGTTGTAATAAATTTTAAAAGACCGTATTAATTTCAGAATAGAAGGATTTTTAAACATCTATACAATTGTTTGCCTATTTCTTTAATAAAAGATACAAAAGAGGCGTTACGTCATGATAATAAAACAGCATTTTATAAATAGTTCAAATGAAAGGCTAACGACATTCGCGATATAAACTGTTTAATAGCTAGATGTAGTTAGACATACTCATAGCGATGAAATCTTAACTAATTGTAAGTAAGATTGACGCGATTCGAGCGTCAAGAGGCAAATTGCATTTAATGAGAATTAGTGAGAGCGTAATAAATTAATTCTTTCTAGAAATTCGCGCGATGGTTGCTGCCGTAAACAATTATTGCTGATTTTGCGTTTGAACTTTTACAGAAAGTTATAATTTCCTTACAATATAAAGAAGCGAATATATATTATATTGTTTATCTTTCTAACAAGAAGAAGAATATACGTTTAAAAAATTAATTTTATAACTAGAAAAGACGTGATGTACTCTCTATTCGAATTTATAATGATGATAATGTTTTGTGTTAAATAATGTAAGTATTTTACTTCAATATATATACTTTAGTTTATATATTACATGCGGATACAAAATAAAATTTAATAGGAATAGCAGAACAAAATACATAATTTTATACTTCTGCTTTTTGTTACATTGATAAAGCATATAAGGATAAGTGTTTTCTTTTGAAGCAAATCTATTGTTGAATTACAAAAAATCCGACATCCGACATTCGATATCTGATAGAAATATGACACTTTTCAAAAAATCTTTTCTAAGAGCAAAAGCATTGAGATCACATTTATTTCATCGATACGCGATAACTCCCGACACTGTCTCTGCATTTCCATCGCCCGTTCGCCAATCATACTCGATGACAAGGACAGGCGTATTATGCCGGAAAGGTGCCGGAAAGGCTTTCATTTTGGTGTTCTTCTCGCGTGAGCCATGACTTTTCTCCCTTTTAAATAAAACATTTTGAGATAGGTCTCTCTCGTGTCTGTCACCCTTATCTGCCTGCCATTTTCACCGTGTGCCTATATTGCGTGTGCGATGTAAAATACCTACATATATATATATATATATATATATATATATATATACATGTACATATTCTCTCAACCTCTTTTCTTAAATAAAACATTCGTGATACATTAAAGAATTAAAAAGCGATTTGATAAAAAACCGATCTGATCAATTCTGTGAAATATTTCCCGAGGCGGAAGCGTTTTCTGACATACACGAAGAGGGAGGAAACGTAGACGCGGTCGATCTTTCGAAAAAAGAGAAGCCCAAATCCTTTTTTTTCCCCATCAACCAGGCGAAGGATCAACAAGAGCGACCGAAAAAAACAGGGACCAGAGGGACTCTGGGTAGGACAGTAGGCGGAATAGAGAAACGTAGGTTCGGAAAAGAGAACGAAACGGCCTCTTGACCCCTTTCCAAGAGTGGTCGAGTGGAAGTAGGGTCGATAAATCTCGGTAGCGGGGGTAATCCCCAACGAAGGTTCGTCGGCTTGATAATCGCGGATGTTGCTCCTGACGATAAGGGAGGCTCTCGCGTGCGCTGCACGGTTTAGTGTCGGCGTAATTCAGGATGAGAGCGTGCTGCGTGTCGACGAGAATTGTCGTGGGTGTTCCGGAAAAATGGGCTTCCATGCCGGTCCATCGTCGCTAGAAACTTCTGGGTCTCGAGCCGAGCTATTTTTTCTCACTCGTTTACCTTACCTTGATATTATGTGGAGAAAAAAATCTTCTACTGCAATAATTTGTATACTATGCTCTCGCGAAATTCCGCATTCAACTGCATTCTGCAGTCAACTCTTTGAGATAAAATATTGTCAACGCGATGATTCTTAAATTCCATTATAAACGGAAAGAATTTTGACCAGTAATCGTGCTTTAGTCTATGGAATATTTTAGAAATATGAAAATCAATTTTACACAGAAATATCGAAATTAACAGAAACATATGTAAGTAAATATATATAATGATTTATCATTGAAAATATGTTTCTTTTATAATATTTGATGTATCTCTCAATAGACATTTTGAGGAATCTTTGATTTTGTCATAGTAGTTGAACGCATCAGATCTTCGAAATCGACATTAATCCCTCGGTATTTGTCAAAGCTTCATTCAGTTCATAGTACTGTTACGAACTTTATGTATCAAAGGATGGGCAGATGTAGAAGTAGTGTACGGGACGCGGTTGAGAAACGGTTCTCCAGGTAGTTTGCGACAGGTCTTAATGTGCAGCAACGTGGTTCCGCGAAGATGGCTTCTTGGTTGCATTGTATTGCCCTAGGGAAACTTGACTTAAGGATACGCTTTGTGTTCAAGCAGCACGGGACGTGAAATCTGTCATATATAGTTTCGAGTGGCAAGAGATGAAGGAGGACAATCGTAAAACATTCCTGAGGAAGTAGAGTCCTTTGAAAATAGCTTATTTTCGTTGCATTGCGCTTTCTTTGATAAATATATCTGAGCGCAAAACCGAAATTAGTCACATATTTGCAAAATGACAAATGATTAAATTATTCCGAATAATACAAAGAGCATTTTTTTATTTATAAAAAATGCAGTGCTCACAACAATATTTAAAAATTCGTCAGACTAATAATTTTCATTATTTAGCAAAGTATTATAGAGTACTTCATCAGTTCAATTTAATCGGAGCACTGCAAGTGATGATTCTGTCTTTGATTGGTCTAACGTGCGAACGGAGAATGAAAGACACGTGGATACAGTGAAGTCTCTCAGTAAGAAGTTGCTCAAGGAGTTTGACTTACATTTTTCTTGATAAGGTAATCAGATATTAAATCGACAGATCGTCTAGCGGCTCTTGCGCAAAAGCTGGAAGACTACCAGGCGAAGGGTCGGGAAATTGATGAAAAGTCGGATTTCGCGTAAGCACTTCCCGCTAAGCGGATAGCCCGGTTGTTTCTCTTCCGGCCACCTAGTCATTTTCGTGTTTGTCCGCGAACTCCGGATTAAATTATTACGTATACCGGGCCTCAGTGTGAGACACACATTGCAGTCGCTAAGCTTCCAATTATGACGTTGAATGTGAACGTGTTATATGTACGCGTGTTACGTGTATGTGTGATCGCATCCAGCGCGTCCGGTTCCATCTATATACTACAGAGCGTCCGTGGATGCCCGCGGGTGCAAAACGGGGATAAAGTAAATTGGAGGATGGTAATCGGACTCCCAGAGTTTTCCCTAATTCAGAGAATCTCTTTTGTGCTGCCTGTTTTCCGTCCCTCTCATCTCATCGGCCGGCTATTTCGCTTCTCTCGCTTCTAGCATACAAAATAATGGACAACTCTCAAGTTTCGACGAGACTACATTCCGTAAGCTCGTAGCAGCACATTCACATTTCCTTCTTTGGAATATTCATCGCTCACTGTTTAGTTTTACATTTATTTTACGTTCTCAGTCGCGTTAATGGTTGAGGAAAAAGCGGCTAACACAAAATCGCATACAGAATTATATTATAAGAGAAAGAGGAATAGAGAGATTTATTAAATTAGTCATTTCATCATAAAAATTATATTTATTACATGCATCACCACGTCAGCAACGTTGTATGAAATAATTTTTAAACTTTTACCAACTTTTATCAAAATCCTTTTATACTAAATGCATAAAGTTGTAGAAAATAGTTTATAGATATTTTCCAAACTATCGCGTTGCTACGTGATTATACGTTTAAAACATAATATTTTCGAATTGTGTACAGTTTTTGTTTGGAATATTTAGTTCCAATATGATATATAGTTTCCTGCGAAAAATTATTCGTACAATATCGGATTTACGTGTGATCCGATTTATATGTTGTATAAAAGCTTAATTACTAACATTCACAGATATCTGAAATACTGAATTTCCGTTCCATATTGGAGGGAAATACGTTTTACATGCGTTATTACGATTACATCCTGTTTAATATATAAGCACAGTATTATCGGAAAAAGGACAGGAAATAATGCAATTTCTGGCTGACTATATAAATAGGAAGGCAATGTTGTAATTTATACGACCACAGCGAATTATAAATACGTCAATATACTACTATTAATTTTGCTTTTTTTTAAATCTAAATGGCGCATAAAAAATCCTATGTAAATTATTCAAATTTAAATATGTAATAAATTCTTAGTAATGTTAATTATGTATATCGTTTGATACGCGTAACAGGGTTTTGATTCAACATTACGGATATTCTGGCTCTATAACAGTTCAGAGGTCAATTGTAATTTATCTTCAATTGAGGCTAATCGTCGTAATACCTGGATTCAATACCTAACGGTAAGGGCTGAATCTCTGTAATTAATTGCGAAATGCATTTTACAGAGAAAAAGAGAATGGATTTCCTGAGAATGTATTCAAATATATGATTCGCTATCAATGTGAGATTTACAAACTTAGCATATTAAAAAATACACTATTTTTCAATATTTGTTTCCATTTATTTATTACATCTAGTAATAATCTATCTATATACAAATGTAATAAATGAACACACATACACACACAAATCTATATATATGCAACAATTGACTACTAGTTGGATTTAAATGTTTTTTAATTAAATTACATTCTTTAATTAATAAAAGTTTTTTATATTATATTTTATTTATAAAGAGTTAAAAGTTGCTTTTTATGAATCTAAAATTTTATGGGAGAAATTTATTCATTTGAAAGAATATCTTTGATAAGAACAAATAAGAATTTTTTGTACTTTTCAAATTTTGATTATATTATGACTATATTATGACTATATTAATTTAGCTATAAGAATATATTTATTTTAAAGAATAAAAAGTCTATGAAAATAAAATGTAATAATTTTAGACTAAATCTATGTTCATATTAAAAAGAGTTAAACATCTTATCTACTATTAGAATATTAATGATAGCAGTTTAATATTACAGTAATGCTCAGAAGATAACGTTTATTTTATTTAACGCATATTTCATAACTATAGATGTAGACGTATATTTCATAACTAAATGCAGACACGTGTGTCTGACCAAACAATGACTTTTACTACTCTTCTACAGTTGCACACCTTTTCTTTATCACGATACACAGTATAAGCGTGACGCGGTTTGTAATTCATGTGAACCGTCACAATGAACATGGTCCGTAGTAGTACCTATTCGTAGTAATATCTCGCTACGTTTATTCAGAGCGTTTTTTAGTGTGAAAGAATTTCGCATAGTCAGTGCTCACGTAAAAATAAAATACGAATACGATAATTTTTGAAAGCACAGGAAGATAAGCGGTTGCGTTCGCCCAAAATTGTATCGAGAAAGAATACCTGGGAAATGTTTTTCGAGCGGATTCTCCCCGTTTTATCCATATTTTATAGGCATTCCCGGGATGTAGAAGTAACAGCAGCACGCTTTTTAGAAATATGGGTCCTGCGATTTAAATCCAGATCGCCACATATAGCAAAAGCCGAATGTGAGCGTACGTTTGTTTACTTCGTGCCGCGAAAGTGTTTTCCCGCAGACATTCGTCCATAAAAATGCATCATCCCGCATGGCTGTCGAGAATTAATCTCTGAAAAATATCATCCGTTGCGTCAATGCGACTGCAATATATGTCTTCTGAAAAAAAAGTCAGTTTAAACTTCACTTCCCGACATCTCGTAAAACGTCCGCGAGTGTAAAGCTCTTTAAATATCTCTATGAATACGCACGTTCTTCTTCGCTTTTACCTAGATATCACGAAGATGACGTTCCTTTGGGTGAGTGCGCGCATACGCACGCGCACACACACACACACATATATATACAGTGTGGGAAACGAATTGGAACTTTAAACAAACTCACGGAAGGAATAAAACCCAGCGACCACTCTACGCGGACTGACTTCCTTCGGAGCTTGCATAATGAATTTTGGAAAAGGAATTCCCTATCGTATTCTTGCTCTCTGTCCTACGCTTCTCACGCTCTTTGATTCTGAACGAGGTAGATAGAGATCGATACCGCATAGTTACATGTATTTTGCCAGCAATCATTTTCTCTACTGCTTTGCTACCGGGGTTCTTCTTTCCACTCTAAAAATATTCCGAAAAGATATACATGCCGCTTAAGGATTCTTACCGTCCGTGCTCGTCCTTTTTGTTCATTTCGCTACGTTGCTTTAGTTGTTATTAAAATGGCGAATAACGGCGATGCGACATTGCGCGGCGAATAAGAAATTAATTTTCTTCTCCGTCCGGACCACCTCGCCTCGCCTCTTGCAGGCTAATCCGATCGCTAATAGACGAGCAAGCCACTCAACTTTATAGTTACAAGCGTAAACTTCATCAGGGGATTCCGATTACTTTTCACGTAACTGCTGGCCGACGGTTCTACTTTGCTCCCTTTTTCTCCACGCGCACCACTCGACTTTCGTAGTGTTGCCTCTCTTTTTTTTCCCTTCCAATTCCCGTTCCTTCTTCACGTCTTTGCCACTTTTTTCAATTTCACTTGCCCTTTCTGCATCAGCATTCTCTCTCTCTCTCTCTCTCTCTCTCTCTCTCTCTCTCTCTCTCTCTCTCTCTCTCTCTCGCACAAAAAATGAGAACTGCCTTTATTGCGAAAATAGAAATAGTATGAGCGAGAGCGCGCTACGGAATTCAGCAGGTTAAAATGCAAGCTTATTAATTAATATAAGTAATCCTGAGAAGTTCACTAGTGCGTTGTTTCCTCTGTATTATTTTGATATTTCGACCATATGCTTTCATCCCGACACATTATGCTAATTTAATAATTAATAAATTAGATATGCACCTAGAACTTTGCAGTTGCTAGAAATTGTTAGTAAAGCCGGGGGCGATCGAAATAATTAAATCATAATATGCCATGCTGCTATGCGTAATTGAATGAGTTCGCCGTAATTTAATTCTCAAATGTATAATTAATAATACGTCAACGATATCATTTGTTAGATAAATTTTCGTTACCTCTAATAGATCTTCGATTAAATAATTAAATCTCATTGCGTATGTATAGTTTGTGTATTAATATTACATGGCTGCATATATAATCATTTTTACATTTTGTCACATAAATGATATCATACATATATTTACAAATAAATGGTATCATATATTTATAAATAAATGATATTATATATTTACAAATATTTGTGAATATTTTATTAGGTTATCAATGAGATTTACACAAAATTTAAACTTCCATTAATAAAATTTTAATAGCGCTAAGTATTTGTAAGAGATTTTATTCAACGTAAAGATTGACTGCCCTTTATTATTTACCTCTGACATTAATGTAGAAGTACATACATAATGTATTCTGGAATAAAACAAGTGAACTTTTCCATCTTGTCAACTCACGAATAAATCTACAATTTTGACAGGAGCTTATGTTCAATATGCATTAGCTACGGTTTCATTTTTTAACCATGTAAAATTGTAAAATGTTTTATAATCAAGTTTATGATAGTCGATTCTTAAAATTGCATGTAATACTCATTATGTACTTAGAAGCAAAATTTGTACCTGGTTCTTAGGAGACATTAAATCGAAATAAAGACATTCTTCAAGATCAATAATAGCGATGGTAATGCATGGTTACGGTTCGAATGAGTGGTTGTTCCTACGCGGCTACAAGTCGATTGTAATTTTACAAAGAGCATTTTTATCAAATACGGCTAGATTCGTGCTATCTATACTTCCGACTTTCTTACTTTCCTTTTGCATAATAATCCAGGTCGCGTGCAATGCAATGCACGGGTGTTAAATTATTTTTGAAATCTCGACGAAAATCTGGCTATGAAAAATATTCAAATGTTAGCTTGCAGGTAGCATTTCGTTGTTCAAAGATACGGGGAAAAGTACTCCAGAGAAATACGACAGAGCATTATACGAGACGGTCGGTGGCAGGAAATATGCAAACAGACATTCAAAGAACGACAAAACGGATTTTATATCGCGTCGTGATTTACCAGCTAGATGAAAACTGCAGTAACATTAAAACATGATGCAGCTAAAGTATAAATTTTGCTTTGAATATACCGTAATATGATCTGCTTATTCATTATGAAGCTGATCTGCGTGATACTTCTGCGGACGTTTTAACAACAGTATCACTCATTGATTAATAATGCCGTTATCAAATAATGCCACTATCAGTTCAGAAAAATCGATAGCTAGACGAGTTAAGTGACTTTTGAGTTTTCCACGCTATTTCATTCCACCCTTAGAGAAAGACCCATACGTCTATTAACAATGGACATCCTCTTGCCGTTTATAGGGCTTCAATCACACCCTAAATTCAGAGTTGGCTTCCTCTTCGCGCGTGATAGATAAACGCATTAGGACATCTCGATAACTGCAATGTCCGAATCTCCCCACGTCAGGCGAGAGATCGGGTTTCACTTTTTTTTTTTTACCTATTGCGACAATTTGATTGAAACGCTGACGCGATGTTTACGACGCTGTGTGATATGTTGGGGGCATTTTGATCCTATCGGCTTTGAAAAATGAAATAAAGCCCGGGTTCTGGATATCTCGCCGTATCGGACGGTTTCCACTAACCGATTTAGATATTACTTTCGTCCGAAATTTATGTGTTTCATACGTGTGTATCTGCCACTACCGATGTTATATATCGCGTATCTTGTCATCACACGTACAGCCGAACTGAAGTCACGGCAGTTTCCGAAAATACCTGATTCACCTTTTACATTATCGTTAACTATTCGTTAATATGTCTATGGTATTCATTTAATTTTATATTAAAAGATTCTACAGCATGATAAAATAGCATGATAAAATTGTTCATGTCTTTGCGATTTATCGCGTTGCAAAACTGACTGGTTTAGATTATGAATGTTTATCTATCTTTGACATTCGACGAAACGTTTTCCAAGCGCTTTGCGCAATCCTCCCCCCGTGTGCCACCTTTTCCGACTCTTATCTTGTCACCTCTTTTCTTCCCACCTAAGACGACAGTTAGACTGAAACTAAAACTAACTGTGCCCCCTCCCCCCCTCCCCCAACTATGTAACTGCATTGCACAGCGCGCCACTTGTATAAATTAACTGGAATCTCAAGAAGTAAGTGCCCGGGGAGCAAAGCGCTAGTTGACTTGCTAATGCTATTTACTACCCCGCGTGCACAGTGACGTAACAATACCGTCCTCTTGAAAATTGTTCTTCCGAAGACGCTCGTTCGAAGCGACAGACGTTCTAATTTCGACATCCGTTACCGTCGTTGTCGCCGTTGCTGTTATTCGGGACCTTTATTCTCGTTCATATACACCGGCGCAATTCATATACACTCGACGAGGCTACGTGTCACGTGGAAAAATTAATGCATCGTTAGGTACAGCCGGGATGAGGACTATCCTTTAATGAGTTTGCCGGAATGAGCAGGCCGCGCGTCACAAATTTCACGGATAACATCTCCACCTTTTATCTTCCCTTTGTGAATCTGGTAACCTTTATCAACCACTGAATCTCGACGCGTGCGTGACCACCTTTTATTCGTCACGATCCGATTTCATTGCATCGTGGAGCAATTATTAAAATTTATGCCCGCGGCGATTATGCCCCTCCCTGCGACAACAATGTCGACAAGCAATAAAATTCCCTCCGACATTCCTCTGGCAAGTACACCTCGTATCTCGCCCCTCCGTGCTCGACTCCGTCGAGCGTCACTTCAACTTCGCTTCGGAGTGGAGCGCTTCGAAAGTTCGTATCGCTTTCCACTCTCTCTTTATGCCTCGTCACGCGAAAGTTCGTTGAATTTTCGCAGGACTTTTCCACCTCCGTCTCATTCTTTTCCAAGCGTGTTTCTTTCCGTTTTTTTTTTCAACGCGGATTTCCGTCGCTACGCGAAGGAGGCGGAACACACCCCCGATGCCCGACTGCCGTGGCGTTGCCATTCGACGGGAAAGGTCGACACTCGTCGCGCATTTCCTCGCATTTAAATGGCTCGGGATATAAATATGCAACGAGGCTCGGTGATTTTATGCGGACTGCACCGGCGCCGCGGCTGTTTTCGAACCAATTTTCAAGATTGATTCGAAGCAATTTTGCCGCTGATCTCGCATAACATGGTCGACCTAGAAAATGATGAAAAAGAAAGCATAAGAGGACATTGCGTTCGATCTTGCAAGCTATCTATTTCATGAAGCGATATTTAATCGTCGCCATGAATTTGTCACAGGGAAAATGTAACCGATAAATTTACTATCATCGCGCCCTTATAAGTATTAATTAAAACTACAAAGTCTATATTGACAATGTTCGGTAAAAACTCACAAACGGAAATGTAGTTTAAAATAAACAAATATCTGGTAGTGCCGAGTTGTACTTGTCGCAAGACAATATCGTATTTCTTTCGAGTTATAGTATTTTATATTCGTTTATATAACTGTTGTGCACGGCAAGTTTTATTTGACTTAGCATCGTATGTGAAACTTGGCTCTGTAATATTCTAGAGGAACGTTGCTGTCTCTTGCGGATATCGTGCTCATTTGACATCAATCGTTAACTGTCGTACAAAGCTTAGTCTTCCACTGTGACACTGTCGGCGGACGCGACAGTTCATGTTAATTACAGGTGATTTCATAAAGAGTACTAGACGCGAGACTTTATTTTGGATTAGATTACTTCCTGGGCGGTTTGCCCTCGAACATATTCAACCCCATGATGAGATGCATCGACTGCACCGTAATCAAGCAACCTACCTCTCGCGCGCAACATTTCGACGCGATCCATTATAGCGGGGTATAAATTATTTAACTCAATGCATACAAATTACTTCAATGTAGCCTCTTTAATCACTTGTGGTTTGCTAAAACCGACGCTAGGCGCTAACTAACTTCACGATCGAGCTCCAAATATACGAGCAATTCGCAGTAGCGGTTAACTGTGAAATGGCACACACGACGTGAATTAACACTATGTCGTTTACTATATTATTTTAATTTCAGGGTCACTCTCGTGCACCCATCTGAATGTTATTGGTAATACGCTTCTTCGAATTCTGGTATGCTTAATATCAAGAAGATAGTAGTTTTGATCAACGGTCAGATGCGACGCTAATCGATGCGGATAAAGTCTATGCACTCCAAATGCGGCCGCGTGACTACGTCTTTCAGTGGAAACAGAAATAGATATAGAATAATAGTTGGAACTAATATAACTCTTCGTGGTATAACAATTACGTGGAACTCTATGCATACGTCGTGACACAGTGAGCCGTTTATAGCCGCATCTTGTATGTATCGAGCCAAGATCTGCAATCGATTTCAATTTCAAGGACAACAGTGCCTCCACGTAATTTGCCAAAAGTGAAGCTGCATACTGAGCTCGTAATATCATAAAAAAAAGGTGGAATATAGCAGACTTCTAAACTGATAAAAATTAATTAATTAAATTTTTCAAACGATCAATTCAAGAGATCTCATAAATAATTATACTAATTATATAAATTAATTATTCAAAGTTTTAGTGTAGAATAGAAGAGAATTTTCTTCAGGCTGTTTCTTTTAGCAACTACACGTTTACTTCGCGCTCTTCCTGAGGAACACAAGTTCACAAATTGTTGGGTTGAGATCCCGAGAAATCATCATTCACATCTAAGAGAGAAGAAAGAGGGATGAAGTATTCGGAGACAGCGAAAGTTCTACACTTTGACGTTACCAACGAAATTTATCCTCGCCTCATTTACTATCTCGTCACGCCGCAGCGTAGCAGTTGACAAAATGTAAATCCGCATCGAGCAGGCGGCGACGGCTCGCTTAAGGGTATAGAGAACCCCGTGTGTACATGCTCTACATATACATGGCGGATTACGGCTGCGAAACGATGTTCGCCTCGTCCGTTGTTACCGCAGATTGCTACGATGCGAATGACAGTGCTTAACTTTTCGTTCGCGCGGAAACTTCAATCTAAACTTTCTTTACCAACGTCGTACCGACGATGCGGTCTGGGTTTTTTCGCTCCTAAACTTAGCGGCCCTTCTCTCTTCCGCATCTTGGCTCGCATGACATTTTTGCCGCCTGGGATTTTCCGACGTTAGTTCCCCCACGGACGATTCTTCCCGCGTTGCTACCAGTTTACCGCAACTTCGGCCACCGCTTCCGCTCGCCGGGAACGCGCGATGTGGCGGAAGAAAAAGAGATCTTAGACCGCTTGAGTCTAGCCGGTACTACATCCAGGATGAGTTCTGGACAACGACGGAACCAAGATAGATCGTAAAAAATGATCGTTCGTAAAAAACGAAATTTCGTGCAAGGAGCGTCCAATCGAGACGAGACGCAGTTCGTGCTACGAATATCATTTCTAAGTAGCATTTCGTCGAGTCTGTCGGCAACTTCGTGCGGATATTTATCGAGAAATTGCCTGTACCAGCCTACCAGTCTAAATATGAATTGCATATAATCGTACGTTTTCATATGCAAGTAAATATAGATTGTGATGACAAGCTGGAGAACATACAATATACATAGTCACATATGGCAGCTGTTTCTATAAAGTATAGATGAAGGATATAGTTTAAAATATAATTAAAATAATATGTATTTATTTTTAATTTAAAACTGTCTTGATTCGAGAAATGAGAATTTTCACCATGCAGATATTATTCATAGCTGATGTAATATGGAATTTTCATACGCATATATAATGATATATCAATAAGGAAATTCCCAAATTTATCCCAAACGCGTTGCATATCAGAATATTTAAATAATTGATTATGCTTATGATATTGCTGAGTATCGTTAAATAATATAATGCGTTTATAATATACTCGTTTTAATAAAGACAGTGACTGTTTTTTTTTTTCGGGAAAAAATCGTTGATAGTGTGATAACGTGCACCTTTCTGACAAGGTTGCGTTTCGTCGATTGACCGTCGTTAGCTGCGCAGTGTTACTTCTGAGAGCAGGTATCGCGGCTCTAAATCCAGGCCACGGAGTTATGCCCCTTAAATCCGAGTCAGGCCGACTGCCAAGAATACTTCGAGAAATTTACTGCTCTGAGAATCAAGGGAGCAATAACGTTCTATAGGATTGGAGTTATGTTTCTCGCTATATCGACGCAATAATATCTGTTTATGCTTGAAATACTTACAATTAAGTTAGCGCAAATTTAATGTTATTGTGAGTGACAGGGGACTAATGGGATTTAACGAGTCAATTGGATCCTTAGTATTTTTGAATATATTTCATTAACGTTTCTGAGAGAATTGCCGATACAAAACGTGGCATATATCGGTAAAAGCTCATATTTGCCTCGTTGTTATTTATTTTTTAACGATCTCTTCGTAATTGCGAGAGTAATCTCAGGTGACACGTTAAAAGGACGATTAATGCAATTATGCCGAGGAAGAAGAGAAACATGGATTGAAAGATTATAAATTATAAATATGTCGATAAAAGTTAGCGAATAATGCTGAAATGGCTATTGATAGATTCAAATATATAGCTTTAGCCGAAAGTGAAGATTCATTACATATATGTATAATAGTTATCTCTTACCCTATCTGCGACGATCGATATCACCTCTTTCAAATATTTATAGTACTACTCTGGTATTACGTCTGCATGCTACTTTTACCTTGATCAATCTATAATTATTTACATGGCGCCCCGGAAATCGAACTCAAACGATTAGCTTTGTTAATAATTGCGGCACACCAAGATAATAGACCGCCGATGAATAATATAAGTGCCTATGACTACGTTACTGCAGTCAAGTCACGATTTAACTTATACCGTTTTACGACTGAAATACTCGCCCTTAAATTTTAATCTTGATAACTTGAAGCGAGATCGAAATAAGATATGCTATATAGGAGGGTTACATGCCTTCTAATTTTGTCTGCAGATTTTTTAATTAATTTAAAATTGTCTCTTATATTTTTTAAAAATACCAAGATATTAATTACTGAAAAGAATTGAAAATCTAGGAATTTTCACTAATTAGTTATAAAAGAATAAATCAAGAACGGATCTTTATTTAATTTCAAGCGAATATTACTTTTTCGACAGAAATTTAATTTAAATGTTATTCTCTCTCTCTCTCTCCCCTCTCTATCTCTTCTTGTTTTTAAGCAAAGATTGAAAATGTTGAATATTAAAAAGTTATTTAAAAATTACACATGTTGTTCAATTAAATTTTTACTAAGAAAAAATGAATTCTATACACAAATTGCTCAAAGCATATACACACAAAAGGAAGAAAAGAAAATCTGGGATTGTGTATTCACAACATTGTACGTACCACTGTACTTCTTTACTTTATCCCTTATATTACGTATACAAATTTATTTACTAATATTCATTTTTTTTATGTCTGACTCTTTTTCTGTGTGATAATTAAATTTTGCATCTTAATCTATAACAAAGCTGACATAAAATTACCTTTGCGTTTGTAAAAGTATGTTAACATAAAGCCAACTATATTAAGTTTCAGACATAATTTTACTACATTCATTGAGTGTACGTCATTAGCTTCATGAATAAAGTCAAGAAAACTAAGTATATGAGAGAGAATTGTAACATTTTTAAAGCAATTCTATTGCATGTTTTATTTAAAAAATTAGACATTCACAATTATTATTTAATATTTTTCTTTTTAAACTTTTCTTAGATTATTCAGAAATATATAATAAATTTTTATATACATGTAATTTTAAATATTATATATAATGTAATGTACTACAGAAACATTGATATTATTACTAACTGATTTTAATAACAGTATTAATTAAAAATAAGAATAAAGCAAATATCGCTAGCAAATAACCGGATAAATGTTTATAATCACTTTGGCTGGCTCGATAAAAGTATGAGGTCTAAAATAAGATTTAATGGATAAAGTTATACGATACAATAAATGCAGCTCTTGTTTCACGATGCTATAGCACGAACTCATTAATTATTGCGCGAATATATAATGACATGGATATGATATAAATGCGAATTACATCAATTATGTTAAAACGTGCGCATAAATAATTATTACTAATCTTTCTTGTTCGAAATATAATTTAAAAAGGAAATGATTAAAAACTTCACTTTTTTCCTATATTATACATTAGCAGATATGCAATCATTTATTACTAAATTACAGAAATCTTAATTTATTTAGAATCTATATCACATTAGTAAAATTTTTAAATTAATAAAATTATTAATAAATTTATTTATAATATTATTAATAAAATTTTATGCAACTTTCATCTTAATTCTACTGTGCTTATTTTGAGCTTTATTATTTTTGTTAATTATTATTATGTTACTCTAATAAAATAATATTTTTAAATAGGAACAATAGGAAAACTAAAAAAGTCAAAATTTGAAATGTTTAATAAAAATTTTAATTTTTTAAGTAACATTCATTTATTAATGAAAACGACGTACTATCTTCTCTCAAGTTTTTCTAGATCGGTAAGAAAAAGAGAAACAAATAGCGAACTCGTTTTAGCTTGCTGATTCTCTATTAATAAACCTTTACACTTTGAATACGTTCGCTGTATGTATTTCTTTCATTTATTCCGTATGTATTCTTTTTTTAACTCAGCCAATAGAATCTTCGGCAACCAGAAAATGGAGTCGACAAGGTAACCGTAGAATCATTTCGCCAGATTATTGTACCGCCGGACTTACTGCCGGAAATGATTTCCGCAGCTAATTGAGCGTGCTGCCTCGCGACTCGATTACTTCTTAAACTTACCATATCGTAGTGCGACACCTTTTCCTTTCGCAAGAATGATGAACAATTTACTGCCAGTAGTTTCTATTAAAAATTCACGTAAAGCACTTGACGTCTTATCTCTACGATATCAGGCAGGTGACGAATATATTATAAACTTTATAGCAAAATAAAGGGATTATAAACGCTGAATTATAAAAAAAAGAAGATTATATTTTTTGTCTACAAAATAAATGGAATTGGATATCCATCCATCTCGACAAGTTACTTTATTGATCAGCAAGCTGATAATATATCGAAGAAGGAGAGGGGAAAGAAAGAGAGAGAACTATGCATTTAAAAAAAAAGTGGCAGAATGAAACCAATGTCTCTTCAGCATTAGGGGGATAGTGTGGGTTAGATTGTGGATTGTGATTCAATCAGAGCATTAGCCGACTGAATACCGTGAGACGCGATCATTGACCGTTCCATCTGCACGTATTGCGATATCATTCGATTATGATGCCTGGGTGAATCGTAATTATGTCTCGCAATTCGCAGCTGGAATGGGTGACAGTCTGATGGGAGATAGCTACGACAGCGTTAGGAGCGGAATAGGTCGTCTTAACAGCCCTGGAGACACGGATGGCACATAGAATAATAGGTTACTCCGGCAACCTGGGTTAGTCCTTGTTAGCAAGACCGAGAATGCACAATGTATGCAAACACTGTAGCGCGTTCCCGTATTCCCCCGAAATGCTCGAATTACTGTTCTTCGTCCAATAGGATGCTCACCTAGCTGTCAGGACGCTTTTGCAGCTCTCTTCGAAGCTAATGGAGAGGCGCGACGATCTGTTTTCCTTAAAGCACTTCAGCCATTTCGCGCGGCGCGTTTATCTCGAGGAAATGGCACGATACGTCTCGCCCCCGTGGCAATTTTCTTTTTGCGAAATATATAGCTTCGCCCCCATATTGCGATGTCGACGCGTCTCGGCATACCGAGACTGGCATTAAACGTTTGCATTTTCCACCGTTATTAGAGGCTGCTATCTTCCGTAATTACTCGTGCCTCTGTTGGTGTATTAGAATTGTGATAGGTACTTACCTGATGAAATGAGAATGCAAATAAAATAAAATAATAATATTTTATACAATTCTTATAATCATGTACTTTCTTAAAGTGATATTAAATTGCTCATGAAAATTCGGTAATAGGACAAAGCTTTTTCAGTAACATAATAAAATAATTGATACTTGCCTCAGTAAATACAACAGGAAATCGAGATGTATCGGATAATGTTCCGCTATGTTCCGTATTAAGTGGCGTGTATTGAGTAGCATGTACGCCCACGGTGTTATACTCGAGCATAGAGAAATTTCTTTCACGTTCGAAATGGAGAGTACGAGGTGTAATGGAAGTGTAACAAGTATGTATGTATGTATGTTGCGCGAATAAATTCATCTCACGTACCGTAGGAATTTTGCCCTCTCGTGCCATACGTTCTTTGCTCTTAATGGAGAGAAGTCTGTAAGGTGAGGTAAGGAAAGACAAGAAAATGAGTCCGTTTGTGTAAAACAGATGAAACGTATTCTCTTTATTCGTATTCGTATGCCATCGAGTTTTTATTTTACGCGATCGGACACCTCTCGACTTAACGTGTAACGGATGAAATTCGGACATTAGTGGCTATAATTCTAGGGCCAGGCTCGTGTCTATTTACAATAGATCTTTGTACAAAAACTAGTTCCATATAAACAGTAAAATCCACGTTCGTGTGCCGCGTCAGTGATCGGGAACGAAGACGTCGCTCCTTAAGGGATTCTCTTGAATTCGGCGAAATCTTTTGAACGAATTTATTTTCTGTCTGAGTTGTTATAAAAATTTTGCGTACGAAAAACATGAGCAGTGATGAGCTTCGAATACGATCACATTAATATCGTTAGTATTTTGAGGATAAGGCTGGAGAATGAGCTTTGATCTTCTCAATTCGTATTACCCTTACAGCTGCTGTAAGGGTAGTTATCTCAAGTAGTTACTTGAAAAGTAGTTTTAATAGGTTGTAAAAATTCCAAAAGAATTAGTGTGTTGAGGTCCATATATAAAGACGCAGTTTTGTACGCGACTTGAAAACCGGTAATATGAATAAGGTATAAAGCGCCATTAAAATTTTCTTCAGCTCGCTTTTGTCCCAGCCTCATCTCCCTCGTTATTGACATTAACTACTTTTAGGGGTTAGACTCTTTGTACGTTACGATATATCGTTTATACCTCGGTATGGCAGTAAAGAAATATTTCTGGACATGTACGGGTATCTCTCTCTAACTCGCTAATGTCGTTTCGCCTCGTCTTCCCCGTAAAATTATATATGAAAATGTAGCGCCGTCCCCGGCGGCATCGGCGTAACGTAATCTCGAGAAGAGACCGCGTTCCCATCAATACGATCTGGAACACATCATCAGCCTCTCTATGGTTTTGTACAGTAAATGTTAAGTGTTTCGTGGAGTGGTTCGAAACTCGTGTACCAGCTATGGGAAGATACCACGTTAGACTTCGCGCTCGCGTCTCGGGGATCCACGGATCTCTCTACATAACGCTGCTCTCCACCCGTACTCGTTACATTTACACGTGTAAATATAATCGCCGACGGCGTCTTAGAAGCTCACGAGGTTGATCCCGCAGGGAAACCCTCCGAACTTATATACAACTCTCCTGTATCCGATTCGAGCGTGTCACCACTTCAGGTTGATGGAATTTGCCTTGCGCGGAGATCGACGATGAAACGGGCCTCTGTGGCATCGACGAGAGCCCTTTGCTCGTCCTCTGAAGGCTATAATATACCTGAAAGCAGGAAATCAGTTCCGATATTCATCAGACTGTTTCGTTGATTAATAAAAGAAGAGGGGAGGGGCATGTGCGTTGTGCAGTACATTTCAATGTGCAAAAACAATGTTAAGGATGTATTCATCAAAAGATTTTAATATGTTGCATTCAGTCCTTTCGCTGATGTTATGTAAAAAAAAGATATTCAATTAATGAAATTGCGCGAAAGCAAAATGTATTTGTTTGGTCTTTTTATTCACATATCACATCAATAAAACAGTTTAAAAATATATTATTCTGTCTTTTAAAGACATATTATTTTGTCTTTTGTATTCTTTTGTATTTTACTATACGATTAGTGGCTTATAATAAATATTTTATGAAGCTATTATTATCCAACAATAATTTTAATAAATACCAATTTGGATATTGCACTACTTTTTTACAATTATTACTTTAACAAATCGATGACCCAGTTATTGATTAATTAATGAATAGTAGATTTTTGTTTCTCACATTTGATATGATGCAATTAATTCAGCCATTTAAATAGAAAGCAATCATTGATAAAGAATAGCGGAAGTCGAATACGAAGACGAGTTACGTACATCGGGACTGGCCTCGTCAAATTATCGAGAAAACTTCGACGTAATTAAACTTACGAAAGCGCAGATAACTCAAGACCCTGCTAAACCGGAAAAGTTAAAGTGGGAGACTGCCGCATATTGAAGCAACCGATTCCTCCTCTTGACTAACTTCCCATCACTCTACTCCAAGCTTCTAATATTTAAAACAGGCTTTCTGATTTAGCTTTGTGAAAGTTAGATGCAATATCTTAACGAAGATCGAATCAGACATTACCAAATAGAAAATGCAATGCTTATTCAATGCGCTCAAACATAATTCGAAAATCAAACATAATCTATTTTCAATTTTCTTATTCCCTCGTTTATGTGAACAAGAATCCTCTTGTTCCAAAATTTTCAATAGAATATTAAATAGACGTTATTTGTAACATCACGAAAGATTGTAATGTCATTAATCATATTCAGTTCACTTATGTGCTGAACTCAATGTGACGTTATTTGTGTTGAAGAATCGCAGCTGCCATTGATTTTTTCTTCGACAAAGTAATATTTCATAACAAGGATATTTATGGATTAATGAATAAGAAATAACGAATGCAATATTTCATTACATTCACTTACGTTTTGGTTGTTACGCTGATTGTAGGCGTCCATCGCCATCTGCTTGAAATCAGCCATCGTGGGCGGATGATTGTAAGCACTTTGCTGAGACACGTGATTTTGCGGATAATTTATGGTAGGCGTTGGCAGACAGTCGGTCAACATCGGATCCGGAGGTAGATCCAGACCGTGCTGAACGATCGGCCTTTTCTCCGGCGAGACATCCTCATCGGTGGCGCGATCTTTCTTTCTTCGTTGTGGCGGTGTCTTATAGACGGGGGTATACGTTAAGGGTCTTCTTTCTACGGACAGATTTACGGAAGCCATGCAGAGACTGAACGACTAAGCCGCTTAGTCAATTAAATCAGGAGAAAGGAACAGCTATTTTTTTTATAAGTACTCTATCTCGTGTAAATGCGAAAATCTAACATAAGCTTCGCGACTGATTTGTCGTCGAAGGTTTCTCTTCTTTTTTTTTAACCTCGAGAAAGGTAGAATTTGCCCTGAGACTCTGCAAGAACTTGCACTATTCTATCGATGAAATTTTCATTACGAAAGACGAAATTTACGAGAGATCTCTCGATTTTTAAGTATCTCAATCCAACTTCATTTCTTGACGTTATCATTATTCACACAGCTCGCTCGCCGCGACGTAGTTCGCGTATTAATATCGCAAATGGAAATGTATTTTCATGGAAAAAGTAACATCGCGCTGAAATGAATTTAAATGAGAAGTTTGTTTCATGGACTCGCTTGCTATAAACACAAAACCTAATATTACGTGTTTATTATTATACACTTGGAAAATGATATCAGATGAGAGGGTGTCATGTTCACACGGATTTAGAACATGCATAATGCGTTCTTTCAAGAATATATATCCATAATAAAATTTATCTTTCTCATTAATATTTTATGCAGTATTTAATTTGACAATTATAATATTAATTATACAAGAAATTACTCGATTAAATTATTGATTTTATCTTGCTGAAAATTTGATACGTAATCTGGAAACAAAGTTGAGTAAATTATAAAATATCGACTATCGAATGTCGATATGATATTTCTATGCACACTCTGCTAAGACTCTAACCATATTACATTCATATATACATGAATGAAGATTAACAGAATTATTCAGTGTAGAGAAATGGATAATGTAACAAAATTGTGAAAATAGGAAAAAATTTATATATATAATATATACGTATAATAGATTTTTTAAATGAAACATATAACTTTAGTTCAATTTGATATTAAACATTGCTCGAATTACTATATCAATTTTTTTTTGTGTAAAAGTCACCACAGCCGATTATATTTTCGTAAAATTCTTTACGATATAATTTATTATCTAATAGTTTTGCATTCATTAATTATCTTTTATAAAGAATACAATTGAGAAATGTATTTTATTTATATAAAAATATAGAATTTTGTACAAATAATTGAAATAAAATTACTTATTTTCATTTACATTACACGTCTTGAGTGAAAAACATGCAATTAACAGTTCATCTTATAATTACAGTTTAATAGAAACTTATTAAAATTTTTCATAGATCTAGAAAATTTTTTGTCTAGTATCTTCGTATTTCGTAAAAAAAAAACTAAATTTGTTATTTTTATCAGGTTTCTATATTTTGGACGTTTTTCACGATGTTCTCTAAAATTCAAAGACAATGCATATGCGATGGTCCAGCTAGTTTCTCATCGTAAAAAGAGAGCCACCAATAAATACTCGCGCATAGCGCAGTTGATGCAACCTTTTTCCATCGGAATGCTGACGAACTCACCATACTCGTTGGGTATGATGTCCGGATCGATGTCATCGACCGCCTGCTTGGTCTGAGGGTGCACCGGGGTGGTTGCACCTGCATTAGGCGGCTCGCATACGATGGGAGCATGCTTTGGACTTCCGGGTCGACCGGTGGAGTGCTTCCGGTAGAGCGCCGCCAGGATTCCAGCAACGGCCAGGGCCAAAAGGGTCGCCATGGCTGCCAAGCCCAGCAACAACGGATTCAGCATCGATGCATCGGTGTTGCCTGCCACGACAGTCGATACAAAATGCTCGATCAACTGGAACTTCTATCGATCTCTCCGGAGAGATATTCCTATTTCCTCGCTAGTAACGCAACCTACCCTACTTTTCCCTACGTTCTATCCGACGCGGAATAGAACTTCACAATTCGTAGAGCAGGAAGCTCTGCAAGTAACTTTTCTTTCATCGCTCCCTCTCTCAATGACGTCTCAGCGCCGGCGTCGTATTGATGAAAGGAAGGAAAGAAATGGCGATACGATTAAGAAGTACGATTGGTCCTCCGTACTTTTCGATTACCCCACGCGGATTGTGTCGCGTAACTCGTCGATCGTCGCAGCAAATTCGTGAACGAAATCTGGGAATCGTAGTAAATGTTTTGCACGTTTTCCAGCTGCCAAATGACTTCGCGAGGCGTACTTGTTTTGCGTTTTGTAATTCAAGTCGTTTTTTGTCTAGATGAATAAAGGTACCAAAAAGGGTTCAATGTTTTCCTATTACCGACGCGTGACACCGTCCCGAGCAAAGAGTATGTACAGCGGTAGATTGAAAAGGGATCATGCAGCCGGCGTACCGCCCTGATACACGTATATCACAAAGCGCTACGCTGAAAGTGGCCTGATTGCAAAAGCTAAACCTCCTTTGTGATAATGCCGCTCACAAAGTAGCATGATCGCTAGAGCTTGAGTTGCGCCAGAAAAAGTCTGCTATTACTGTTCGACACGATGGTTTCTCAGATAACACACGTGTCTAAAGGATATCTTTAAGATTTTAAAAAGATGATGAAAAAGACATCTTGAAGACATTTTGAAAAAATATCTGAAAGTTGGCTTCAATAAAATATTTCTTCAAGCACGTACAACTATTTACATTGCTAACTGTAATATTTATTGATTAAAAATAAATATTGCTGTTAGAATACATACGGCATCGCCAATCTGGACGCAACACGAAAATATTTACTGTCAATAAAAATCTCGTAATCTAATATTTTTTTATTATTTCGATAACGCAATGACTGTAAAGAATATATTATAAAATTATAACTAAAATCTTTATATACCTACCTGTATATTAAGTTATCTGAGCCAAATTATCAAAACGTGACCAATAAGGTAAATTTATTTTTTGCTATTTTTTGCTTTTAAAAATATTTTTTCCCTTCACTTTTTAAAAAGTTACTTGATATTGAACTATCGAACTTCTCGTAACTTTTTAAAAACTAAAGCAAAAAAATTAGTTTTAGAAACAAAAAATAGAAAAAATTAACAAATAATTTTCATATCTTATTCGTTACGTTGTGATAATTTGACTCAGATAGCTTAATAAATAGGTACATATATAAAGCTATCTGTACGGAGAGAACCACGCTTCAAAAATCCGCATCTTCAATAATTCTCAGATAAGAAAACATAGATAGTATCCTTCTATACCTTGTCTCTCATTTCTTTTTTTTTTGCTGAATATCAAGAAAATAAGCGTTATCAGATGCCCGACAAAATAAGCATGATAATAATTAATGAAAATATGTCTATTACAAAGCTCGATTACAGTTCAACCCCTCTACATAAATGTCATGTCACATCGGCACAATATGTCTCACATACATGTATGCGAATACCTGCACCCTGCTGACTCGCCGTTTTCTACATACGGGTGTATACGTATCTCTTCGTTTGCGTACGAGCGGGCGTATCTCGCCGCAAGGAGAATATAATTACATCAATTAACGCACACCCTGCCACGCGTGAATACCCGTAAAACTACCCCTTCCTGCAAGGACGTTCGTGCAAGTCCATCCTTTCTTTGGGTTATCATGAGCCAGCTCGCGTCACCTCTAAATATAAACTGGCTCGTATCGTACGTGAGCATCAGAAACTATGTCCTGTCGAGTCCACATTTCCTCATATTTCCGTGTATATACGTGTCGCAATGTTGTTTGAATTTTTTTAGCTGAAATCATGCCATGTAAGCTACCATTACAAATGCTTTTAACGCAGAGTATGTTCGATTTTAATTTGGTTAGATATGCAATACGGCAGAATAAAAAATACAACAAAATTAATAATAAATATTGGAGAGTGCGTATTTGCAGTTGCGTATACGTGGTGTCATTCGAAACATACAAGATACATATCGCTATTTTTTACATCGCTACAGCAGTCTCCTTAATAATGGCGGACATTGCAAATACAAGTTCCGCACTTTGCTATTACATTGCCTGTGGTAACTAAAGCTTAAATGAGTGGTAATTTCTGAAGCGACGAGCTTGCAGCTCAGTTAAAAACACGAAAAGACGACCACGATGCGCCTTTTGAAGCTCGTTTTACGCTGGAAGACCGCCTATTCAGGATCTCAAAGAAATGAAACGGTATAAACGAGATCGCTCCTAAACTAGGCTGCATATTCAAATTATAGCCTTTGAGGCCTTCTTATTTCATGGTTTATTGTTTGCAGATGCAGTTAAAAGAGGCATATCAAGCTCCTTTTCACGATTATCCTAATAAAATGTATGAAAAAATATACATATTTGTGAAAAAATATATTTATTAAATATCAAATATTAAAATATTTTATAACCAAGTAAATCAAGATCGTAAAATCAAATAAACGTGATAAATGCCGAAACGGACAGGCTGAATCTTTATGCCTAATAATATTATAATATTTATAATATATTAACATAATAATATAAGATCCAATCTAATCATTTCGGCACTTTCATATATTTAATTAACATATTTTAGATTTATGAGAATAAAAATCTATCTAAATGAGAATAAGAATTTTTGATTAATAATCATATCCATTTAGCATCAAACACTATTCTTGAAGAATGGCGCTTTAATTCTTTAAAGAATTTATATGGAAATAATTTTAGTACTTTCCTTCATAAATTTATGATATATACGACATCGGATTGAAATGCACTTTATGTAGGTAATTGCATTCTAACCATTTGTTCTTGAAGTTAATTCCATAATCGTTACACGATTACGCGTATAAAGGGAATAGTATGTACTACGCATTCGCTCGGTAAATTAATGCTTCTGTTTGAGCAAATTCCATTTTACGAATCTTACGCTCAGTTAACGGCAGTTCCGCATGAATATTGCGTACTGCACCGAGAAACGGCGAAATCTAGGATTATTATTAGCCGGGATTTTAAGATGTTTTAATTTCACACGGACACATAATGCAAAAGTACGTTAAAGGAATGAAGAAAACAAGAGAATAAAATTATTCCTTTTCTTTCAGTATTAATATTTTGTACAACTTTTTATATAATTATATTTAATTCAGTGCTTATTCGCGATTTATCACTCAATTTTTTATTGCTATGTTTAAATACGTACAATACAACAAATATATTTAAATTGAACGATCAGTTACACGTAATGTTACTGTATGCATTTCGAATTGAGCATACATTTTGATTTTAACTGTTTGTATAAATAAATAAATGCGTATTTGAAATTTAATCCTGACAGTATATTCATCAAAAGTATCGCGTGCTTGCGTAAATTGCTAGCGAATAAATTCTCTGCAAAAGTCCATTATGCAAATATTATCGAGCGAGAGGATATGCACCTAAAGGAGGCGCTTCTTAAGGGCTTGCTGGAAAAAAGACGTTTAAGACGCATGGCATTAAATACATAAAATTTCATCTCGCGGGCATAACGACCGAAGTTTGTTAATAAGAAATTGATAGATTGCCCCTTGCTATCCGAGCTGTCGGTAGTAAAATCTGGGTAGTGCTTCCGCTTGGTTAATATGTGATAACAGTTCAGAACCGATTAGATCGGACGGAAAGAGAAAGTCATTGAGCTATTAATCGAAATGAGCCGATAAAATGCGTGTGAACCGACGCGAAAAACTCCAACTTCATACATACAAGGAAGACCAACTAGAAGCGGCTTGTCACGTTTAATCCCAATGTGTCGCTCCTTAGATCGGCTACCGTCGGCGCTGTTGAAATTTTTAAAAGAGCCGTAAATCCGCTGTTATCCGCAGTCCTGCGGAAGACAGAGATAGTTGGAATTCTCGGCTTGACGGGTACCCAGGGAGCATTCGTGATACTCGTTAAAGTTTGATTAGACTTTGATTGCCGGCGGAAAGCGGACCAATTTAAACTCCGCCTCGCGGACTGAGAATAAAATAAAATAAAAAAAAACGAAGGCGGAAAGAGAGGAAGAAAGATAAAGAAAGGAAGAGAGAGCAAGCGGAACGACATCCGGCGACCAAGTGAATGCGGACATTACATGCGCGACGTCTCGGCTTTGCTGCGTTCCCTTCATGAAAGAATTTAGTTGAGAGCAGAACTGTCTCGCTTGTACAACCAACGCACAGACAGTGTGTTTACACCAGGATATGTCCCCGGCACCGGGAGTAATTAAACTTTTTCCTGTGTGAAATTGCAGGGCCGCGCCGATGCATCTACCGGGATATAGTTGCCCGATCGCGTTGGAAAATTCTAAAAGCAGATATAACTGCAACAAGGAAGGGAACGAGGACGGTCAATATCACTTGACTACACATCTTGCTCCTTTAAAGTGGCAAACTACAAACAATAACTCTCTTTCGTTTCTTTTTTTGGTTCCTTGACTGAAAAAAAATTCAATGCTACTACATTGATAATATTCGGATAAAATGCAACTGTCGTTGATATGAGAAAGAAAGACTGTTATACATACATAAAAACAATTGTAACAAGGAGTACCTGTACTCTGAAACTTTGTGAAAAATATTGATCTGCTTCTGCGTGAGACTTAATGTAATTATTGTAACATATCATGGTTGAAAGATAAAAGGGAGAGGGAATACGCGCGTGTGCATCTCTAGCGCGCGCAATTGTTTGCCTTAAACAGGATTTTAATGCACTCAAGCCGCTCTTTCGCCGCGCGTCGTGTTGACTATGCACTTTGTCTTACCTGCGTAAATAAGGTAGAGGCGAAACTCGACGACGCTGAGAACGCGTCAGGAGGAATTCTTTGAGCCACTTGACGTTGTTGTGCGGGCTGTTGTGTGTTAAGCAACGGTGCTACTGGTCATTAAAAAAAAAATCTGTCAGCGGACTGCCAGAGAAAGCAAACTCTTTGAAAGCAGGCCTTTGAATTCAGGTATTATTAGCTGACATCTGACGCTATAAGGAACTGTCCTCTCTCTTGTTGATAAAGGTGAATGGCATTATTTAAGATTCTCGCCCGAGTATTACAGCAGCGTGAAACAAAATTTTTGAAATAGCGCTAAAAAAATGCCGGCGTATAATAGGAAAAAATTAAACGACTTGTAAACTTGCACTGGCCTGTGTTTTCCTGACGTTCCATTACTGCGTTTCTTATCATTTCGTTATTTAACGAGATCGCATCTAATTGTAAGTAATCTGATCGTCACAAGTGCGCTAACAATTGAGAGTTATCTCTGATGTGATTAATAAACGTGTTTTTACTGTAACTAAGGAAGAAACGCGCTATTTTTGGTACGTTTAACTGAAATTGGAAACGTCCCGAAGATATTCGCAAAAACGCACAGTTGTATTGCGAAATATATTACACACGCTGTCAAATTTCGAACACGCTCGCGGTGTCGCGGAAACAACTTGCTAGCAGCGTTGTGAAATATCACCTGCCAGCAATCCGCTGCATAAGCATCGACGTATTTCGGCTCGCTGTAGCGCAGGGAAAGAGTTAATATTGACGTTCCCGTTTATCTTGTCGGTAGATCTCGTATCCTTTGCAAAGACGTACGGCCTGTTGCGCGTTTTATGAAAACAATGTCAATCGTAGTACGATTGTAAATCGAATCACACACTTTGATCCCAAGTACCAGCGTCTTTCCTCCTCATCATCCTCCTATCGGACGATATCGAGAATTATCGAGAACGAAACGAGGCGCGCGAAATGACGGGTAAATCACGCTGCATCCGGCGAGGGGTACTCGTAACGTAAAGTTCGGATTTTCATGGTGAAAATTTTCCGCTAGTGAAAGACCAGAGGCGGGCAGGGCGCGTGTGAGCCGCTTTTCGGAGCGGGTATAAAGTAATTCGTCCCAAATCGAAGCAATTCCGCGGAAACCCGAAACCAATTTCGAAAGAATTGCATTCTGAAACCGTCCACGTGGCAGCCCCTGGGGCCAAACAACCGACTCTACCACACGCGAGGGTGCCAAAACTCTCGGAAGACCTTGAGAGTCTTGAGTTAGGGAAGCGATCGATCCTCGGAAAGAAAGAATGGTTCCTGAGAATATTCCCTTTTCTTGTTAACGAAAGCTGGATGTTTTGCGGAAGTTTTCTCTTTTTCCGAATAATTATGTTCCGCTTTCCTCTTGAACATCTGTATTTAAGGATCCTGGTGTCGAATATAAACGAGGCAAGCCTAACTTCTTTATCATCTATAATAATAACCCGCATAAATTTGTATTGCGATGTTTATCGCATCCTGCGCTTGATACAAAACTTTCGGGATTAATCCCAAAATCCTAGTAATCCTTTTCGGTGAGTTACGCGACTTATATGCGAATGGAGTTTGCAACAAGAATATTTGGATCGCTCCTAGCTACCCGAGTATTCTTACCCTCCCGTCCTCGGTATCTCGTTTCTGTCTCCTGTTTTTCCTCGGCCTCTCCGCCGGTTGCTGCCTCTTCTCTCATGCTACGTTAGCGCAGGGTACCGTGAATAGATAGTGATAAAAGAAGAGATACTTGTTCTTTTATCGCTATTTTTTTATTGCGCAGAACCGGCGCGGGTCGACAAGTCGAGAATACGCAACCGCATGGTAGGAGAAGGATATTCGTCATCCGCTTAATTTTACTAATGGATCAGCCGGTATCCATTCAATGAGAGATTACGAGATAGAGGGGTGGTGGCGGTAAGAGGCTACTATACAATTTTCTTCTTACATGTCTCATTGTCAGCTACGCCGACTTGCCTTACCGCTTTTATTCCTCGTGCTCGTTTTCTTGTGCCACCGTGGCGTGCCGCGCCGAGTTACCGTTTTTCTCGTTCTCGCGCTGCGGCGAGAGGAACTTCTCGACTTGAATCATATCTTCTTCTCGGCATGTCGGTATCGTTACCGACTAGTGTCTCGTTCGTTCGCGGCCACTTCTTGTTCCTCGCAGGAGGTACCGGTAAGATACGCAAAAACATTTCAGTGGAAGATCTCCGCGCGCGCCCGCAACGGTTTGTAAAGGAGTAAAGGAAAAGGGAAGTATTTGTTTCAGAAACGTGATAAGCGAGAAGTGCAAAGTAGAGATTCATCTCCATTCTCTGTACAGAACATAAATTACACGGTTATATATCTACTTTTATATTAAACTTTACCGAACTTTAATAAAAGATTTTCAAATGTTTTGCCTTTACGCAAGTAAACATCAAAATTTATTTAAATATTTAGATTATTTTATCTGCAGTAGAGATAAGTATATGTATACGTACGTCGTGATTGCTACGAAAGAATAGTGCAAAATATTGATTTCGAGGCTCTGAATAAACAGACGCAGATGTTAAAAATGCAGCACAAAAGCTCTGGAAGGCATAGTGCCTTCTGTCACTAGTGAACGCCTGCGGCTCTTTATAGGACAATGCTAGACGGGGACAATACAAAGAGCCCACAAATTGGCTTCGATGGCTCGTAGACAGGCCGCCATTCGGGCAAATCAGCGCCGCGAGGTTACGGTCGTCAAATCAATATTTGCACCTCGCCACCCTCGCACACAGAGAACCAGAGTGCAAAGTCAGGCGTGTCGGAATTAGCGAAGAAGGAAGGAAGGAAGGAAGAGGAGAGAGAGTAAAGAGGGTTGGACCCGACGGTGAAGGACGACGACGAGGCGAGGGCGCAGAGGAAACACGAAGATGTGGGAAGGGTGGCGGGGTTACGTGGTTGGTGGCGTTGGTGGAAATCGGTGGTAAACTGAATTAACCCCGTGTTGACCCGCGACCGTATGTTACCAATGACTTTCTATTACGCTGCCGGAGCCGCACGGATAGAGTCCATTATAATCGAGCATTGCATTGCTCAGAATGGAAAAGGAATGATCGAGGTGCCGTCAGCCGGGGGGGGGGGGGGATGCTTGTGCAAATGTTATACTTGCCGATCGTTCATGCATTGGCTCCGCTCCGCGCGAAAGACTTGTTGGATTTAGTTGGCCTCCGGCTGGAGGTATTTGCCGAAACAAGAACACGCAGCAACCTTTTACTTTTGCGTATTAAAGCGGCGGAAGCCTAGCTTCCGTTCGCCGCAGCTAAATTCGAGCACGCCAACCTTCCAGCAATTTTTGGTATGTAATGCAGTCTGCAGCACATCGATCAACCCGACGATTACGTTCTTGCGTTTTGGCTTTTTCGTGTCGACGAGCGACAGCACGAACAGACGCTCGGACGATAAGTTCTTTGAGTTTGATGCCTTTCAAGTTTGCAACATGGTTTAACGCCACCAATATTACAAGAAAATGTGCCGAGACGTCAAGAAACGTTTCCCTTTTGCAGTTATGTGAAAGCAGAAAGACTTTACTGATAGCGCGAATAAGTATTTCCTGATGAATAAATTTATTACAGGATAATTATATATTAAACTTTTTGGCACATGTCTTATAATTTGTCAGTTTCTATCGATCGTAGAATAAACTCGATAGATTTTTCAAATCCGATTCAACAAGACAGTACTCTGAATTACGAATTGATTATTTAATTGGTAAATTTAATGAAACAAAACAAAGCTTTTTGTTTTATACACTCATTATCTCTTTACGTAACAAATGAATACGATGATTTTTGCAGTTTCATAAAAATAAATATCCTGTCAGCGTAAACGTTATACCCCTCTGATTTAAATTACACTTTTTCTCTTTTCTTTCGTTACTTGGAATTTCTTCAATTTAGACTAAGGGAAGGAGCCGCCTGACCACAACTCAAATCAACGCAGGACGCACGCTGTTTGCTATTTCCCCACGGAATCACATGGGGAGTCGCAGAAAGCCAGTGAAACTGTCACGTCCCGAGCACCGGAGCGGGTATAGGTGTTCGTTGATTGAGAGTAATCTGTTTTGTTAATTGCAAGGTCCGCAGAGCCCGATACCTGCGGTTGCGTTGTGCTGCGTTCAGCATTACAAACTCTCCTACTGGCACTACCTACTCGCTTCCACCTCCATCCGGGCGGTAGACCACCCGTTCACCTCCCGTTCCTCACATCCTGGCTCACAACATCGCCGACCACAGTGTGAGCCTGTCGTCGAGAACAGCGAGGAGACTACGGGGGTCGGTTAACCGACTAATTGCAATACTGACGCGTCCGTTCGCAGTATTTGTGAAATTGCGATCATATCCGCCGTCCTTGCGACGGCTATCACCGGGTATAATAGGCGCTCGCCGCGCACGCCGTAACCACACCCGCGGTCCGAACGCACGTTAATGGACCGTCAAAAGCGAAATTCAGCGTTTTTTTCCGGCCGGGACGCGTCATTTTTCAGAGAGCATGTCCGCTCCGCTCGGTTTTCAACAAGACCGACGAGAAAAATGTAGCGCGATTGTTATTGCTGCAGCAACCGACGATCGACGCGTAAATGCAGGAAGTCGAGAAAGGAAACTGGTTTGGTCGCCGGCTGATGAATACAATGCAATCACTCTTTTTTATTTCCCCACAGTTAGCGAAAGCTCTACTTCGTATGAAAAGTGAATATTTCATTCGCAAGGGTACTTCGAAGCCCTATCCGTTCCGCGCAATGCGGAGGCGAGACAATTAACGAGCCATAAGTTCTCTCTTTCGACCGTACTTTGCATAATATAAGAAATTTAAATATAATGTAGAATGTATCGTAAAGAACTTTGTGTGATGCTACGGCGAAAATTTACATCACTACAGGTTTCTTCATCCGGTAACTTTGTAACTCAACCAAATTGTGCTTATAATTCGTTTACGACTTGCTCGGAGACGTTTTAGACTTAAGATCATTCTCCTTCTCTACTCACACGTAATACGAGAATAATCATTTCCGCTAACGAGGAAACTTCTCGTAGCTTCCCTTAAATATAGAATAAACTCCGATATTCTTGGGTAAATAGCTTACACGATTACCGAAATTTTAAACAGTCCCACGGTTATTCTTCACTGCAAAATTCTCAGCTGCAGCTAGTTTTATATTTCTACTTTCTTGCAGTCAGTATTTATTTTAAATTAAAAAATGAGTTTTTTAATTTTAGATAAGATTAATATAAACTCCGACACACGCGTATCGACAAAAACAAAAAGAGAAATACCAATACTTAAAATCTCAAGATTGTCTCGTCGATACAAAAGTAAACTCACTGATACAAAAGTTGAATGTACTCACCAGTCGTGTACATAGCGACACCCTTCAGAGTTACCGGCTCAAGTATAGCAGGTTCGCTCCTTCCCTTCGCATTAATCGCGTAGAGGAAAAGTCGATAGCTTTTCCCCGTCGTTAGTCCTGCGACTTCGAAAGTCGGCCCGTTGGGACCCGCCGGTACGGTTTTATTTAAAAGAATCGGACCTCCGTCTTCATCAGACACTACTTCCAGCTGATAGCTGTATATCGGAAGACCTCCATCGTAGCCCTCCAGGCACCGGACTAACAGTCCTGTTCCCGATTTCGTGCCAAGCTCCTCCATTTCCAGGGGAGCTGACATCTCTGTGGCACTGCAATTGTGAAGAGCGTACGGACGACCCGCGGCTATAACCTGAAACAAGCAGATACCGGAGATAAAATGTGCTTGCGTTAATCGATCAATACGTTCTTTATCGCATTATGCGCAAATGATGTGGAGTTGAATTTCTTGCCCCGTAAGAAAAACCCTAGACTGAGCGTACGTTCTTAATACTACTACATATTATTGCACACAACTACATAGTTTAACAATATATGTAGTTTAACCGCTATGTTTACATCGTGCATTCTTCTATATCGCAATTTTCACAATAGGGAAAGAGCAATCGATCTTTCCAGCAGCGGCAGTAAACGACTTTACACACGTTCGAAGACTCATATGCATGTCAAATACGAGCATAGTTTGTATCGTCAAAGAAGGCAACCCTCGCATTCTTTGTAAATGCCGTCGATCGATCAAAATGAAAATGTATGGAACATAGTGATGCCGGAGTATACAATGCATGAAATTTATGAAGGAAATAGCTAGCAACATGACGCACGTCGTGTAAATACTGAAATATTTGAGGCATGCAGTATATACGAATGATTTAACCATTTCTAGATCGAATATATCGATACGGCTAAGAATCGTGATCGAAGTAATGAGAGAGCACCGTGTTTCAACCCTATCAATCAAGAAGATATCTCGATATCAGATGAAGATAAAATTCTATATTACGATTAACGATAAAACACTACTTCTCATAAGATTTTCAAGATTATTAACAGAATTTCTTTTTATAGCAATCCAACAAGATGCGTATATAATTCTCGCATAAAATAATGTTTGGAAATTAAAAGATTATGCAAAAAATGTTCCCCGAGAGAATATGCTTGGAAAGATACTTTGATTGAAACTTTAAATCAATAACAATTTATAAACTTTATGTATTAATAGAGAAATTAATTTGTCATGTTGGAGAAAATTGAGATTTATATTTATGGATTCTACAAATCAAAATAAAAAACCAGACTAAAACTTACACAAAGACAGGAGAAACTTTATATATATATATATATATTTATCTACGATCGAAATACTTTATTTAATATATAATAATGTCTTCAGCATGTCACAAATGTGCGATTTTCTATTTTTAATAAAATGTGAAATATTCATTTTCCGTCACGTTGACATATTATATTTCCGATTAGTGGTCATCACATGCTCTAATTTCACGAAACCAATACCGAGTTTAATAATAGTTTTACGTTTCTTACGAATTCAAGTATATCAAATAATACATTGAATTTCTATCGCAAAATTATTGAAATTTTAATTATAGATTATTTAATAAATTTGAATATAACCTTTTAGTTTACTGAATATAAACTTTTCTTAACTGAAAATAGTCGTTATTTATCAAATTTTTAACATTTTCAATAATTCTTATCTTTGTAGCTTCAAATTAAAAGCTTATCGTTTTTCAAAATTGTCAATTACATAGAAATGACTAATGCATCAACAGTTGTATTTAAAATAAAATCAATTAAAAAATGAATAATATATTATTATAATACAGTACAATAAAAGAAAGAAGCTCACTTCGTTATATTTCAATGAAAGTAATTACTCTATGCACACCAATATATTTCGACACACTCGTGCGTTAAGCTAAAAGGGCGAAATTTTAAGTCGCACGATGGAAACCGCGTAAGTCAGCGAAACGTAAAGAAGCGAAAAGGTACAGGCGGAAAAGTACTTGCCTGAAAAAGGCAAGGTGTTCGTTGCTTGCCAACCTGGTTGCTCGCCCAGCATGCCACCGTACCGTAATCCATTTCCGTGGCTGGTGTATAGTTCAGCCTGAAGCCGTGAAACTGCTGGTACTCTTTCAGGCTGTCCGGTGTACCGGGCGCCGATACGTGCGAGTAACGCGAGTGTGGAACCTCGACGAGCTCGCCGGAATTATTGAATGTCCAATGGAAAGTCAATGGCGCCGGATGGCTCTCCACGGAACACACTAACGACACGGTCTCCTGTTTCAAAGCGCCAACCACCACTTCGCTCTTGCCCTCCTTGCACACCGGCGCATCTGCAAACAAAGTCGTCGTACTTTGCCAACGGTGGCCTTTCTACGAACAACGATGGAGTAGCGCAAAGTTTGAAGTACAGAGTGATTTATGGCCCGCTTGTCAAGATTAATGTATAACAAAGTGTATGCAAGTCGACGTTCTTCTGCCTCGAGAAATTTCATTGTCCGATGATAAGCATAAAAAGCTATTCTGATTAATTTATGTTTCCCCGGGTCACGCTCCGTATAATCGTAAATCAATCAGCATTCCATTCTTGTCGTGGAATAATATTAACGGTGATTTAAATAGATGTTCGACGTTCTGTTTCGTTGCACGATTGCATTAATGCTTGCGTGCGCACGCTCGATATCCCAGCGAGATCCTGCGAGTGTCAAACGGAAGAAGAAACAGCTCGAAACCGTTCGAGCCGGTTGCACGGGCGATCGATAGTCTAATAGGAAATTCCCTTGACACCGGTATTTGCGATAGGCCATGACATGCGGAAGTCCCACACGGCAGGAGTGATGATTTACGACCGAAGGCTAGGAATCACGATAGGATAGAGAGACTGTCTGCTTGCAATTTGATGCAGTCTATGTGATACTAAATTAATTGCCAAGATGAGAAGTTGTGGAGAGATGCTATGCGTTATGATACGTATATATCGACGTATATCTCCGGAGTGCTACGTCTGTTTACTAAAGGGTGATATCTTAACGTCCGCTTTCCAAGTTTATAGATAAGAGACGGTAGTAGAGAAATCAGGTCGATCTCTTTACTTAATGCGACATATTCCGAAGTGAAAATCACTTCGCGAAATGCCACAAGGTGCTTTCTTGGACACGTCTCTCTCTCTCTCGGCATTTTGCGATTCTTTTATAAACCAAATATGTGATCGAGTTGTTTATTTTCTTTAAACACCTTTCAACACAGTCATCTTATTTGATTCGTCTTCCATTCGTAAAAATAATATTTATGAAAATTTGCCGTTTCATACATTTTCCGAGTTATCGAATGATTCAGGAAAACGTGACAAAAGACAGTTTTATATTTGTCGCAGATGCGGATTTTTAAAAAAGAGATACAACTTGAATAACTCCGCAATTTCTCCAGAATAACCAGACAAATTCTTGGGTCAATGTTTGTCTTGCTTGTAAAACATTCAGCAACCACGTCTTGCTCTCTATTCTTTATTCCAACGAACGGATTAAGTGTTTCATAATAAATGTTCAGAAGGAAATGGAAGTCGAATCACACATGTTTGTTAACTATTCAGTGGCCAGCAATCAATGTTAGTTCATCTATTAATCCTATAATTAAGGTAAAAATCGAGATCAAAACTATGAAAAACCATTAATGTTATATAAATTGAAAAGTACATTAATGTTATATAAATATTACGTTAATATTATTAATACAATTAAAAAAGATCTGTAGTTTTAAAAATAAAGAAATTCTTACGATTATAAAGGTTTATATCTGCGATAAAATTGTTACTGCGTTCATAGAGAGCATATAAATTTTAATTTCTAATTCTTATTAGATTCAAAGTTATCAAGATTTGAATATACTTCAACACATACGTATAACAATGGATGTTAGCAAACTTCTAAATTTGTAAATCAAATGTGTGTTGACCGGGAAGCTTTTCGCACTTATACGATTTGCATTGCAAACAGTTAAAGTTGTTGAGAGCAGAATCTATAGATCTTATTACCTCATACACTCGTATGTATAAGTATTGCGAGAATACTTTTTTAATTTTATCGTTTTTAAAATTACACGCCATTTACAAACACGTTTTTTTTTAAATATGTTAGAATAAAATCATATAATAAATTTTTATATCTTAATGCGCTTAAAATATAATTGATAAGAATATATATATATATATATATATATATATATATATATCGTACAGAATAAATATGGATTTATCGCGCAATGTGATATTATAAATCACATTATGGAAAAAAAATAATAAAAAATATCTAAACCGATTCGAATTAGACGAACGCGAAGCGAGAGTCTTTTACATGGCATGATGCGTTATTTGCACATGACAATATTATATCGTGACATGATCACGGATTGTTCGAAGTCCCATGCGAATGCAAAAGATCGACGTCGCCGACTCCGCAGAGGAGGGTTTGGGAACATCAGGACGGATCCGCGATCTCCTTCAGTTACGTACGCCTCGCTCCGTACGTCTGCTCCGGCCTAGCTTAGCACATTGCCAGCCTGCGTTCACCCACACATGAATATTCAACTACGCTTTACATACATTGAATATGCATCGCAGTCCTTCCTTCCCTCTTAGGTCATTTACAAGATGCAGATACGCCAGGCTGGCACCAGGGGCACCGACCATTCTAATAGAATAACCCGCGTTCCGTGTTTCACAGAAAACTATACACCCTATCTACCGCGCTTTCCGTTCTATCCCTCACCCCCCTCCACCCCTTTATCCTCTGCCCTCCCGTCTCATCCCCGATTTAACCGTCGGGTTCGTTTCTCATGCGTTCGACAAACGCCCCACTGTACTTGCCTCTGTGCACACCGCGGAGTTGCTTACCATCGATTAAGTAATTATCGAGGGATCGAGCTGCTAGAGGGAAATTGGGAAACCAACGCCGCTTATGAAGGACATACGCTCCAATGCTATTACGGCATTGTTTACCCGGGCCAATTGTCGATCGAGATAATTTGGCTATTAATTATACGAGAACTTGTTGATCATGCTTTTCACTTACACATTATTTGGAGAGACACGGGATTACTGGGCGTCTTTCCCTCGCTGTTCGCGGCGAGACAGGTGTAATCGCCGGCGGAATAACGAGTCAATCCTTGGAGAACCAACGAGTGGTCGCTGAGAACTACGCCCGCTGTAGAATTATTCCTCAATTCCTTGCCCTGGAACCACATACAAATTGCCGTTGCAATACAATTTGAATTTAATACAAGTCCGTTGCTTAATTGCAATTATAATGTAATTTGAATGCTCGCACACTAACAGCTGGAAACTGTACTGTAATAAAGAACGCGCGGAATAGAACGCACGCAAGTTATCTAATGGAGAACGAATTACATTTGCATAAAGCGGCGGGAGAGCGACCCCGGCGCGGTTGTACAAGAAAACGCAAATACACCGTGAAATGCTTCCTCGGATATCGTGATGGACACGCAAATGCTCGCGATACTTACATCTTTGAACCAGGCGAGCTTGTATACCTTCGGATTTGCCCGCACTTTACACTCGAAGTACACGTCGTCGCCCTCTTTGATGTCATCCGGATTCAGCGTTTCGCCCATCCTTAGGCTGACCACCGGCTGGTATTGTACGTCGAGTCGCCACTTGTCCTCCAACGTGCTGCCTGGTATCTCAGGATTTTCCGCGCGGCATGTCAAATATTTACCGTCGTCCTGTATAGTTGGCACGAAACTGAGGATACTCAAAGTCTGATTGTTCTCGAGCTGATACTGTAATTAAATATGCACATTGATTTTGAAATCGAGTGTCCCAGCATAGTGACACGCAAGACTGATTTTGGTATCGATTTTCCCAATATTGTACATCGAATAATGCAATTAATTCAGGAATAAAATGTTTGAACATAACAATTATTTGAAACGATTCAACATGTGTCAATCTGGAAATTAAACATTATTTTGCACAACTCTGTAATATAGAATTTTCAAGAAAATGGTACATTTTCTCGAAAAAAAATTTTAATTTGTAGGAACTCGGAAAATTTGCGCTGCGCTTACATTGTATTCATAACGTATCTACTTCGCGAAATTAATTGAGATATAAAATTTTCGCAATATTCAGGCAAAAAAGTGGCCGACCTATTGATCGAATAAACTAATCAGCCCATTAACAGGCTCTGCTATCTTTACACGATTCGCACATTTCTCATTTCCTGCGTCGAAAGCGCTATTCCATTTTTCATGCGGCGTCACGCGTTTGCTGCTAATATTAATTTAACATCGTTGGAAGCTGTTAGGCCAAAGTGATGCCGAAATAAAAGAGCGCCGGGGATTAACGGTTTTTCAAGATTTATGATGCTTAGAGCAACGACGGGAAATGGAGGTCGAAGCGGGTGCGGGTCACATCGCTGACGCTTCCTCTCTCCATCACGGCCCGTGTCCCTCCCGCTTTCACGATGTCATTTTAATGATAGTGCCATCGGGCATATATATCGGAAAAGCCACGTATCCGCATCAGTATCGCGAATACGATGAATGGAAGTAATGGTTCGTCAGGATGAATGTGGTGCGTTACTGTCTCTCACTCTCTTATACACCTCCACCGATCGCGGCTCGTCTCCCTCCCTCGCTCTCCGTTTCGCTTTCCCTATCTCTCGTGCATTTTTTTTTTTGTAAGCTTCGCTGCGTTGTACTTTCAGTGCGCCTCAGTGCGACGCGATCGAATTTTCCGATAAAACCCTCTGGACAGTCCAACACACGTGCATCGATATATCGCGCAGGTAGATCGTACGCAAACTGACGTTACGATCACAATGTTTCGCATACGTCGACCGAATGTTACGGCCGTAACATTTTCGGGCCACTATTGCTAAGAGGATGCGAATGCATCTTTATGGATGGATTTGGAGAGAACGTTTAATTTAATCAATTTTATGCAGATAAGCTCAAATTATTATAAATCTGATGAATCTTGATTACTTTCTCATGCCTTCACGAAAAGTAATATTCTAAGATTTTGAAATGTGAACGAAACATAGCGAAAAGAATACAGAATTTGCAAAAGACATGATCAATTTTTCAGCGTAACGACAAGATTACGAAGCTCAAAAATAAAAATGCAGTTTTCCTTCCTATCGCATCACGAATGAGAGAAATATTCCCTCATATAAAAATTTATTCAGCGTTTTCAATTTGTAACGCACTGAAAACCTCACGATGAACTAACGTATTTACCGTATTTACCTATGTATGAAAAAATTCGTAATACAACTTTTTGTGAATATCCCGTATGTGGTAATGGTCGTCACGAGTGCTTCAAACATTTTCGCTCGTAAATAATTATGAAATAATGGCGCTGTAAAAATATATGATATAAGCGTAAAACGGTAATGTCGCTCTGTAACCATAGTCATAAAATTCTGATACATGAAAATGCTAAATACTTTTCATCAGCAAAGCTTACTTAATACACTTTTATATATTACTGCATGATCTATGCAATATAATAGAAATGATAAAATTTTCAATACATATTCGTGATCTATGCAAATTTTAAGTAAATACACATATAAATAAATAATAAATAATAATAAAATGAAACATGATTTTTTTTTATATTAATTGTAAGTTATTAAGAATTCTAATACAAGAATTCTAAAACTGTTTTACTACGGAAATTCATATTATTAGAATCAATTACGTTATATTGTTTCATTTATTATATGCGAATGGTGAAATTATCATTTATTGCTTCATTATTGTTAACTAACCGCAGCTATAACATCGATCGAGAGCTATCATAATATTAGTTTGTATGTAGCTTTAATGTCTATGCATAATTATCTTGAATATTATAATATTATGAATATGTGCTATAAATGTTATACTCATTTAATGATCACAAAGACAGTGATGAATGTTTCATATTTGCCACACATTTCAATTGTTAAACTTCAATAACTAACTTACGATGTGACGTTAATTTAGAAGAGATGATAAAAACGATGCGACCGTTATTTATTGAATTGATACAATATCAAGTGTCGCGCGCGGTTTTTATGTGAAAAAACAAACCCATAGATTACATGACACGAATTCGTGGAATAGCTTCTTGAAGCAAGAAAAATAGTTATATTTTTAAAAATTTACCGCTCTCAGGCATTACTGAAACATTTCGTGCCACAGGCGATGGACGGGAGCACCTACGTCGAAAATAGGAAAAGAAAGTTAAGTCTCGAAAGTTTATCAAGCGAAGAGCCACTGGATCGTTCGCGAACTTCTGTACTCTTTCTGTCACTGCGAAAAGAGTGTCGGGGTATGTCGCGGATCGAGGCGACGGGATGGATGGACGCAAAAAGCGGGGCGGAGGGGCGCGAAAAGTCGCCCGCAAGAAAAACGAAATAACTGCATCGTCCTAACTTCTGGACGAATCGTCGTAAACTGCTGCAAGTTACGGGACGTCGATTTCAAGAATTTCCCCCCCGAATTGTGCGGTGCACTTCAGCAATGCTTTCCGTTAACCGTTTTCAGGATTCGACGACACGAATGTTCGCATCCGACTAATAAGAGAAAGGGAGAGCAATATATATATATATATATATATATATATATATATATATATATACACTTATATATATATATATATATATATATATATACTATATATATATATATATATATATATATATATATATATATACTATATATATATATATATATATATATATATATATATATATATACTTACATAAAAACACTCAGCACAACTTTTCCAAATTGCAGTACTCGAAACACGAATTGAGGATCAACTACGCCCTTTCGTAGAATGCGTGAGCAATCTTGTCAACTTTCTCCCTCGAGATCAAACTTTGATTCCGAAAATCGCTTGTAAAATTATATGTATTTGAATCCTTAATATCTGCGCAATTATCTCAATTCGTTTAAAATATTATCTCGTAAATATAACACAGAAAATGAAAAAGATAATTTTACACCATAACAAAACAACTTTATTGAAACAAGAATTAAATTATCGCTTGAAATATCCTGTAAAGTGTGAAAAAGATTTGTACCGCAAACTCAATACTTGTATTTATAATTATTCTCGCAATTTTACTCGCATCATTTTATAACAAGAGCATTATAAATTTACTTTCGTCGCTAGAAAGTTACAGACAGAGTGTCAACATTTAACATCTTTAAATAAAGAGCCCGAGAGTAGAACTTTTTATTAAGTAGCCAAGAATGTTTGCTCTTCCTCCCGCATTTAAATGACCTTCTTCTTAGCCTCCTTCTTTAGAATGTCTATTTTCGTTTCGCTCTACGGCACATTTTTTTCATATACAATTTACAAGCAATATATAGCTAACTTACGGTTTGAGCTGTCTTAAGGATTGGCTTGTTTGCTTTCCACCAAGTAATCACCGCTTCTGGTCGTGAACCGCTGGTGCGACATTCCACATCATAATTTTTGTCGGCTGAAAATCTCGTTTCCTTCGTCAGGATTTGAACTATCAACGGTTTTACTGCAACAGTGAAAAAATGTGGTTGTTTTCCTGTAATTACAGTAAACTATAGAATGGTTTATTTTTCAGGCATTTTTTATTTTTATAAAAAAGGGATGCTCCAATTTAATAAGCGGAAAATTTTTCTATTTTTCTATTTTTCGACGGAAAACAAGATGCAATTTGCATGCAACGTAGTTATGTACATTTACTATTCCTAGAGATGTTTTGTCCATTTAAAAAGGCAGATGTTTGCACATGCAATATAATATACGTTATAATATAAGAGATCTTATTCTATTTATAATTTTTATTTTCCCCTCTTCTCTTTAAAAAAGATGCATGTTGCAAAGTAAATAAAGTTATATCGTTGAACATTGTCTGTGCATGCATAGCCAAGTTTCTACTATAGCGGATCTTAATTTAATCAACTTTATTCGAACCGTTATTGTATCGAAGTTGCCTAGCGAGTGAAATCGTGAAAACGCCCCCGTTACTACAAAAAAAGCGATGGTGCTCAGTTTTGTACCGAGAAAAATCCGGAAATAAGATTAAACGGTCGGAATAACGATGAAATCGGACTATCTAATTTCAAGGGAAACTAGGAAACGTATTCATAAAATCATTCCGAAATTTTGTCGCCCGCCAAAGTGAATAAGTATGCTTTGCGAGCAATGAAAGAAATTAAAGAACAATGTGAATCGCTCAAAAATCGTGATTAAAATCTTACTTTTCACAGGGCACAGCAATATATTTTAATTATTTAATTTGTAAATTCATGAGAGGATCGTACTAACTCCTAAATCATATAAAATCCTTAAAAAAATAAGAATATTATCAAAGGTAACAAATTATTCTTGTCGCTCATTCTTTATTTTTCATCTTACTGAAATATGTATAAAACGCTTTCTTTATTTCTGCTACGAAAAATTTCTCATTTGTTTTTTTTTATATATAACTGATAAGCTTTAATTTTATAATTGTTACAATTATTTTAAAATCTTTTTGTGGAAAGTTTTGTAATCTACTGTACATTTAGAATAATATTGATACCAAAATGGTACAGCACATTTTCTGTCTGACGTGAGAATATGTTTCAAAATATCAATGCAAAATTATAATCGTATTTTTACGTGACCAATATTAGTCTTAGAAAAATCAATGCTAATTTTCATTTTAACGATACAAATATTTTAAATTATAGATCTAATTTTAATACATGTCTCGTCGTATCCGCTTGTAGCGAATTTTTGATATTTATATCGACCGAATTAGCCAATTCGTAATATAACATTGATGTCACATGGTCGTCCTCGTAAATTTCAACGCAAGGCTCATGCGTCGCCATGACCAACCATTCATACAACCCCTAATTGCCATTAGTTGGTAGCCACTTCTCTGAAATTGGTTCCTTCGTTTTCGCTCTGCACTCTCATCCTAACGTACTCACACACGCATACACTTGGCCATAACTGCGAGTAGATAATAATAAAACGCCCTCACGCTAATCCGGCCATATATTTGCACTTATAGAAGCTTTCATTCATTCGTATAATCAACTTCCGCGTCCACTCATCCGACAGTCAGAAATCCATTTGATCAGCTTAATATCGCGAGCGATAATCTGATCTAGTACCGAAATCGCTTTGTTACGCACGCAATAAAGAATTGGCGCAATCCATTTCAAGTAGATGTCTCGAGAGAGATTAGGTTTTAATTAAAACATGTGGCGAGCGCGATTACATTGGAGAGTAGCTTAGTTTTGCGCAAGGTGGGTCTGAAATACGTATGAAGGTCCGATAGCAGCGGTGGCACAGATTGTATCGACGGGAGTATCACTCGATGCGCCGGGCATCGCGTGTACGTCGATCGTGATCGCGCCTCACGGTGCCCGAGGAGCGACGAGAAAGGATTGTATCTATTTTCGACATTCAATTAGAACAAAAGCACGCAAAGCCGGTGTACAATTGCTTGGACGAGTAGCGATGTTTGATTCCTGCTACGATATCTGTGGAATCAGCCCTTCGACATTGTGGTTCTATTGTCGTTCGTAATTCAATGATCGCCGACAGCTTTGACAAATTGCTCCACTCTATCAGTCGTGTTGGATATCGTGTTCGCACGCTTGGTTTCAGTGTTTTCCTGAAACGGCTTGTTAACTTAGCTCACGACTTTCCGCTCGAAAATTCAGGACAAAAGGGATACGTTCGGTAAAAGCTGAACAGAGTATCCTGGAGCTATAAAAAGATGTTAAAGATTCTACATATTTTTATAGTCTAGTAAAATGTTGCACTGAATTCTGAGCAAGTCAGTCATCCTCGTCGTTCCTTCCTCGCACCTGAGCGTAGAGTTTTTGGTTTTCATCGTTAACCGTAATACCGTATTCATCAAGTTTTACTCGCGTATTATCGAGGCGCGATGCCATTTGCGTATACCGACGAACAAACGTCCGTGAATTAACGCCCGCTGCGGGCCGAGGCCTTAATGGTTTCACGCGTGTTTACCGTGGCGTTATCGTTTGTTCGAATAATTCTCTGCGAGTCGACGCCCTCGGCCGGGGGGCACTTATCAAACCCGACGCTCTTCGCACCTTCCCATTTATTTCCAGGCGGTTGAACGGCCACCTGCTCTGTCAGAGAGAACGGCGTGACTCTCGGCGCCGACCGAAATCAATGCCCCGAGGAGCCGTCGACGACGAAAAGCGCATGGCCCTCGGTGAGCAGAAATCTCCCCGGTCTTATCGGGGAAACAAGGCCGAGATAGCTCCCTGATGAATGACGATGATGTCACGCGCGTCATGGAAACGCGCCGCGGCCCAGCTGGAGGGACGGGGTTATTAATTATTATCAAGCGAACAATTTCCGGCACGCATGACCGCGCACGAATGAACGTCGCGCGAAGATGCGTGCTCGTGTGCATGCGTGCGCCGATGTACGCATGACCGGCTACGAATTAGCGCAATTGCAATTGATAAGTCTAGCGAGCCGTTTATCACCGCGATGCCGACTTTAATTCTTAACCAGCGGCACGAATTGCTAGGTGGTACGCAAAAAAACAAAAAACGCGCCGACTGTTTGTTTCATTCTTGCAAAAAATTTATGAGCAACTCGCATTTGCATGCTACGCCACAGACACTCCGGACCACTCCGGAGAGCTTTCGTCACGCCAGCCGCGTCACGCATCTCGTGTTCACTCACTTATTTTTCGCATTCTCGCCGATCGAATCTTGCTACAACAGCACGACACTGTTGTGAAATGTCACGACATTACAAGAGCTTTAGCCCTTAATTTATCTGTTGTTATGTAATAAAATCTCAAATTAATTTTTTTTTATCGAAAAGTGATTACGAACTTATATCTTTAGTCTTTAGCACGGAATCTTATTCCATCAATCTTATTCAATTGAAATAAAGTTCGAACGCGAAGAATTAAATCTTGATAAAGAGGGCAATTTATTGCTCGAAAACATTTAATAACTCATAAAAATTTCAAAGTAATTTATATGACGGCAATTAAGAATGAATTAATACGAATTCGAATAGGGATGCGTGGATATGCATGCTTATTATTTGTTCTATCAAGTGAATTCGGTACGCATTGCAATGTATGAATTAATAGGCATCACCCGCGGGAGTATACGAAATTATTCGCATACAAGAGTATGCCCGTCTACTAGTTACATGTACCGTCTGATTATTTATGCTTGATATAGGATTAGTTGTTTGTGCAAACTACCTTCCTGTATAGCTATCGAATGCAATTCCTTGAAACAAAAGCAAATATCAGAGCCTAACTTGAAGGAACTGTATGTACAGATGTAAAACGTATGTTTCCTTCACACGAGACGTGAAATAATATGTTTGAAATAAGAATGATTGCATAAAATAAGAAACTATTTTTGTTAGAAATAAAGAATTATAATTTTGTTGGAAAGAGCAACAGACCTTTACGACGAATGTCGCATTTTTGAAAGCACTCTCACGTTTGGTCAAACACAAGGTATGTAATTTATCACGGCAAGATACTGGTTATCAAAAATTATATTTTTTTTTATTTTTTAATAAAATCGATATACATCGAGAGAGTAGCATTTCAATTTTAAACAATTTTTTAAATACTAATGTAATTTATCACGGCAAGAAGATACTGGTTATCAAAAATTATATTTTTTTTTATTTTTTAATAAAATCGATATACACCGAGAGAGTAGCATTTCAATTTTAAACAATTTTTTAAATACTAATATTAGCCGTATTATTAAATAGAGTGCGTTGCAACATGTATGGCGAATCCGCCCGTTTAATACGCGCATCTCCCAACGTAAGGTGCCAAAGGCATGCGCGCGTGCAACGTGCGATCGGCGAGATCAATCGGCCCACAAATTAGCGCCTCTTGCAGCTCCGTCAAGCACTAATGCTTTTACGCGTGTTTACATTAACGTTATCGCCGCCGGTTCGAATAGTTTCTTCCCACCCTCTTCGTTTCCCTTCCGTTCGGCACGACGTTACTGGGTCATTACGAGTCGAACCCTCTCCAGCCGCCACTTACACCGTATCTTAGCGCGCACCGCGAGACATACCTTTCTTACCTTGGCGTACCCACACGCACCCACGCGCGAGATACCTATGCAGAGCGATTAACGCGCCCACAGACGCAGCACGCGCGCGCACACACACGCGTGCACGACACGGGCGTTCTTCGTCTTTCACGTCTATCGACCGACGCGCGACGCCGACAACAACGCTCGCTCGAACACGGACGCGCTGTCGCACGCCAAGTGCTCACGGGGAAACACGAAATCGAAGCTGCGGACCAGGAGGCACGCGATTCACTGATCCGTCTTGCGAGAGGCGTTACCGTTATCTTCATCGGCCAATCTCGTCCGGACGACTAATAGGTTCAGCACGTGAATACCTTGGCCCGGCTATAGGACCACGTGAAAAGGCCTTCGGTGCATGTACTCTCCCTGTGACCGTCGGGGCGATTCGCCCGACGGTGTATGTACGATACGAGAGCTGCCTAAAACCACCAAACTGATTTACATCAGTCTCCATCGTCGAACTATTCTCGTGAATTCGTTTCCTCGGGCGACGTCAGATTCTGTCGATAGATACGCCGATTCGGTACGCTGCTGTATGGAACATGAAGGTTGCAAGCTGACGGAGAAGAGATTTCGTACACGACAAACGAGGCTTGTCAGAATGAATTATAATTCACACGCTTGCATTGTATTAACGCGTTAAGGGTCAGCGACTTAATTACAAAAGTAGCGACATTTGTCGCTCGGTAAAAAGAAACGAGCGACCATTCCGGAAGATATCTCTAGATAGGAAAATATGCGAAACGTGGTTAAATGTTGTCTTTTTTTTTTTCGCGAAATACGCGTCAAGTTGTCGGTAGTTCCATGTCTGCCTCAACGCGCAAATGGAGAACTCTCGTAGCTCGTTATGCACGCGATAATTGCGTACTTACATTAATGATTACATGGAGCTACGTATGTGCAGCACTTTACGTCCACTGGGCACGTTTACGTTTAACGGCTGTTATATATATATATATATATATATATATATATATATATATATATATATAATATATATATATATAGCAAAATGTTAGAAAATGTAAACAATAATTGGTTACGTTCCCCTGCGTGAAAATGGTTAGCGAAAATAAAAATGTTACGCAAAACGATAGCTTTATAATGATACACGTGTAAACGCGGTTTCGTACTTTGACGCTGCGTCATGCCGAAATATCGGCGTATTAGTTTATAAAGTGCTTAGTAACAATGCTAACAAGTTTTATTTGCAATTTTTTTCGACTCGAAGCAAATTGGACCGACTGTGGCGCACATTTGACAGATTGCGATTCCCGTAAAAACATGTTTAAGAAACCACATTGCACGAGCATGCAACATTACGGAGATTGACAAAGTAGGTCGCATAAGTAGAACATTTCTTGATCGTCATTCAGTATGGGCGTACATTAAGGTAATCGGAGATTCGTTTTAAGCATCACCAGGAGGGGCCTTGAGTTTTTCGCACGTAATGATCGACATGCTGACTCAGCGCTAATTCTCGCTTATGGCCTATTACTCGATGGAAGGCTTTCGTCACTCTTCTATTTATGTAAGAATACGTTATTTCGAATACGCTATTTATAACGTCACCGACTTCGAATGCCGAATTTACGCTGAATGGTATTTTTGTACGGCACATCCATTAACTCATAATAGACGTCACTGTGAAATGTCGCATTATCATAACATTGCAAATTGGAATTACGACTAGAATTACGACAACATGCTTAAATTTAATGTCGCGTGAAATTAGTTGTAAATTCGAGAAAAGGAAAGATAGAAGGAACAACGCAATCGCAATGCAGTTTCGCCAAATAGCAAGAAGAAGAAGAAATTATGGAAAGTATAGAATAGGAGATCGTCAACGACTTACGATTCACATCGAGGATGAGCAATTTGGTTTGCGGTGACACCAGGTTCGTATTGCTGGCCTGACAGATCAGCCTCGCCTTGAGGTGTTGTCGTCCAATTTTCGGATACGCCAAGTGGTTAACCGTTAACCCGTCCCGGGTATACTGATAGGACTCGTCTATCACGGTATTGTCGAGATACCACGTCAGCTTTGGGGGCGGCTTGCCACCACGAACCTCGCAAATCAGGTTCACGTCGCTCCCCTCGTTGTACTGGTGCTCGATGCCGCGAACGTCCCTCGTCGCCCCATCCAATATTATCGGCTTCGATGGAGGCACTGTGCGAACAGCATGCGTCGTTAGAATCCAGCGCGGATGCTAATCGATTGTTCGTCTAGCGAAACGACAGTCAGCGCGAGAGATGCGTATGCGGTCGATGCGGCGGAATCCGGCAGAACTTTGGCGTTGTAGCAGAATTAACTGTTATAATGGCCGCAAAACAGGTCGTAGTTACGAAGTATATTACCACGGCAGCTCCCAGTTTGCGAGGCAAACCGCGGCTTACGCCGAGATTAATTTATGCACTGGAAAGTGCCGAGTTCGTAAGTCAACGCTCAACGACGGGATGTGTATCGGTAGCAAAATTTATATGCGTATCTGAATCAAATGCGCGCCAACTTTACGTCGCGCGCCAAGAATTCAACGATTATTATATTTAACGTTAAACTATACATCTCGTAAAAGCGATCTCGGGGCTCGAGAGCGAAGGTGCTTCTTGCTCCGATACTTGACGCGACCTCCATTACCGCGCCCTGATCAAAAGGACCGACTTTAATTGTTGCGTGATCACTGGTTGATTGAGTTTCACCGGGATACAATGCGCTCACCTATAACGGTTAAGTTCATCCTTTGTTTCCGCGTCGGCGAGTTTCTGAAGTCCACCCGGCACCGGTAGATCCCCTCGTCGGTGCTCTCCAGCCGATCAATGCTGAGGTGAGCTGGATTCGTCGCCGTGACAAAAAAAGCTCTTGGTCCCAATGCCAAAGGCGACGACCAAAGACGGGCGTTGCTATACGACCGGCGGCCACGAACGTCAAAGCTGCAACAATCAATTAGCTTGTGTAGCTCAGCCGTAACGATCCCATCGTTTTGCAATTGTTATGAGATACGAACGCATTATGAGTATATTACCGATATACGCGCTATATCATTAATTATCAATACTTGATATTATATAATATGAAATTTCAGCGTTTTTCGCTAATAGGCATAGAATACTAGAGCGATTCCGATGGACTACGCGTTCCGTAATAAGAGTCAGTTTATCGCTGCTAATTACCGTTTTGCTCGTTATTCATATATCAAAAACTGTACCAATTAAATTACATAATTTGCGGTGTAATTGCAGCATATCAATTGAAATAGCATACTGGCGTCGTTATTAAAAGCTTGTTGTGATTGAATTAATTACAGACTAAATAATAAATGTATATTTCTGAGTATTTGTGAATCGAATGTACAACATCGCTTCAAGACTTATCTCGTTGATTACAGTCGTCGATTAAATATCTTTAATCGACGACTTTAAATACCTCTAATTATCCAAATTAAATATATTATTTAATCGATGAATTGTAATCAGCATAATTTGCACTGTTGCAATTTTATAATATCTCACGTTATATTAAATACTTATCACATGTAAAATCTAATGAAATTGTTTTTCTTGTATAAAAAGCTTTAGAAAGGTAAAAATGGATCTGAATAGTAGACTAAAAGGTAAGGTTTAGAACATTATGTTCGTCGTTCGTGCTCGATATTGAGACCTATTCCTGCATGTGACCTTAGCATTGCATAACAGTTTCGCTGAAGAATCATTCGCGGAACTGCTATCCAAGACTGGCGATTGGACAGGCGTGTCTATGTACGGAGTCGTCGCCTGGGAGCCATTCTCAGTGCGTGATTGCATATTAAGCATCCGTGGTGAGCAAGAATAGGAGCAAAGGGACGGATTAGAGAGATCATTCGGGGAATATATAAGAGCCTCCGTGTAGGACACAAAGAAAAGAGGTACCTCAAGAGGGAAGGGGGGAATATCGGGGATAGAGCCCTCCACGCGAGCGACTAAAAGTTAAATTGCGTTCCGCGACTGCATGAGAGTTTGGATTTTCGCTCGTGACTGAGTAGTCCCAAAGCTATCCCACCCTCACGCTCGCTTCCGCGGCATTGACGTTGAAATACGATTTAATTCTTCCACTTCGCACTTGGAGTGGACGGGGAGAGAGCGCTTCCGTGACGCGCCACCAACCCTGCCCGCCCGTCTCGTTGTCGTAGACAGGGCAATGGAAGGAGGGCAGACCTCGAAGAGAGGTCGAGCACACGTTCCACGAGCCGTCGCCCAGCACGAGAACGAGCCGCGGATATAACACGTTCGACCGACTTTTCTCGCGCGCGATAACCCTGAAAAGCGATTTTCCCATATCGGTCTTCTGACTTCAACCCCGGCGTTCATCGACGGCAGAACGACTCTCAAGATCGATCGGTCGCCTGCCTACTCACCCGACTCGTCCATCACGACCTGAGAGGTTGATTCGTCGAGACTTTCCGGAAGGGCATCGCCTATAGCCGTTTCTTCGTTATCTCGGGATATTGCAGAGCGTAGATGAACACGTGTTGTTTTTTTTATAGCTCGCGAATTTATTTTTGAATGAATAGGATGTCATATTGAAATATCCAGTAATATAGATGAGATATGATCTCAGTCAGTTAATAATCAATAAGAAACGTTTGTAGATTTTGTGTAAATTGGAAAATTAATTTGCTTTATTTTCTCATATTATATCGCAACCTAACTTTGATAAAAATAATATAAACTTTGGACGGCTTATTAGGATAATATCTTAAGCAATACTTGAGGTCTCTACAAATGTCTTTTATTTAGCTACTACTTTCTATTACGCCGAGCACTTGTTAAAAAATCGATCACTTTCAAGTCTCACGCGAGGAAAGGAATTCGCCTCGATGGATCTAAGTGTCTTGAAACTTTCCTAAGAGAAAACGTAGAATGGAATTGAGTGGATTCGATTTTGCGAAGTGTTATCTATTAAGATAAAATGCGAAGACCGCCCGAGAGATTGTAAATATTACCGAGCGTTTTGTTCGCTCAAGCCGCTGAGTGTTCGATATTACAGAGTAATATTGAAACTCAGAGATCTAGATCTACGATCGCGAACAAATATTCATATCATGAAGAATGCAGTCAATCGTTTAAGCCCCGTCTGCCCTTCACAATTCCCAAAGTAAATGAAAAACTAGATGAACTCCGTACCAATGTAGATAACCGAGGAAAGATTCAATCATCTTTGAAGATTATGAAGGTTTTGTTGAATCAATAAAATTAACCAAAGAGAAAGAAAAGAACTCCATCTTCTTCCTCTTGAATAAGTTACAGCGCGAGAAAATCTTGATGAGACGATATGCACGTAACGTAAGTTATTTCTGTCACGAACGAAACATTGAATACAAATGCAAAGAGGAATACTTAGAAAAGAGCTATGTGCAACGATCATGTCGGCGTAGTCTCGCAGTTTCCTTTCCTTAACTGTCTGGCGTACATACGATAAGCGTGCACGATGTCACGCAATAAATATTTTACTACGAGAGGTCCCGTGAAGAGAAGGGCCGACGTTAGGGTACGTTAGGGAAGAGGCCAAGGGGGAGACGTTTTAGTACGGTGGCCGCCTTTAAATTTAAAGTTCCTCGTCGTGGCGAGGATTAAACTGACTTTACAACAAGCGACGACTCCCCTTCGCATCAAGCGCCTAGCTCCGGCATCCCTGGCATCGCTTCGCATATACCTTACCCTTTCCGCCGTCCTTCTAACTCGAGACGATGCATCGCCATCCTCCACGCACATATCTTACACCTTATTACATTTCTTAAATATGACCCACCGGATACTAACGTCGGCCCACTCTTACCCCACGACAACTCGACGGTGCGCCGGCCATTCTATATGCAAAATTTCACGGGCCGCGGAAGCGAAACGGCGACCTGAGTACCGAATGAACTTCGCTGTGGAAAATAACGCCAAGAATTTTTAGACTTGAGCACTTGGACTCATTCCTTTTTGATTTCTCCGAGAAGATATGCTTTATAGACGATATGGATGACTCCTCCTTCGAGAAATATTTCACTGCATTTTGCTCTGACTTATTGAAATCTTACAATAAAGATGAAAAGTACTTTTGTACGTAGGTAGAAAATATATTTTCTTTAGCGGCAGATGTGAATTCAAGAACTTTGAGATTTGGAAGCAATCAATGAATTTTAATTTATCCAAAAATGTCTTACCTGTAAATCGGTTCGCTTCTGCCTTCTTTGTACCAAAGCACCATGCTGATTTCGTCGTCATCGGTGGAACGAATGTCGCAAGGGAGCTGCACCTTGTTTCCAATTACACCGTCAACGGCAATGATTGGTACTGCAATAAAGAAAAAGATAAACTTGAAATAAATTTGCTCTTTTTTTATTGAATATATAAGTGTAATCTTTTTTAAATACCTCGAATATACATTTGTCATTCTAATTTGATCAATATAAAATCTTTATCATCATAAATTAGAAACGTCATTTAAATCCACGCAATTCAGCCAGAAATTGCATTCGATGTATTGACAAAAATGTTACAATATAAATTTCACGACTGTTCCTTTTGTCTAACGACAGAATAATATGTGAGCTGCTTAATGCAAGAAACACGGAAGCTAACTATATTCAATCTTTAAGCGTTTAACAAGGTACCTATAACACGAAATATTGTTGCGGTAGATAAAACGCGTTTGGTATAATGCGGTTTTCATAGCTTGAAAACACCAGGATTAGGTCTCATTACACGAGAATCTCGCGGTGGATGTACACGCTGACGGTTAAAGGCGAGCTCGTATCCGAGCTTAAGCTCCGCCATTCTCGTCTGTGATAGGATAGACAGTGGTTTGATGCCACTACGGTTTTGTCTGCTCGATTAGATTTACATGTAGATGGAGATATCACGTTTTAATGAGCTGATTCCCTTGCCATCCCCTTCCTCTCTGTGTCTCTCTCTCTCTCTCTCTCTCTCTCTCTCTCTCTCTCTCTCTCTCTCTCTCTCTCTCTCTCTCTCTCTCTCTCTCTCTCTCTCTCTCTCTCTCTCTCTCTCTCTCTTTCTCTCTTCTGACAGTGACGCTGAAGCTATCTTTCCGCCACGGCGCGTTCCCTGACGTCTCATCGGACTTCTCGATCGCTTCTCGAGAAGAAGCGTCGCGTCTCAGGAGCGATCGCTCCCTGGGATCCCATCGATCACCACGCTAGTATTTCGTCGCTCGACGTCTGATCGCAACAGGGTCGACCAATCTCAAAGTCCACGGATTTCCGTCCTGAACTATAAAGCGCCGACACTTCTACGGAAAAGTGAGCGGGAACAAGGGGCCGAGAATGGCCAGGAAAACGGATCGCTGGTCCGAACGGTGACATGTTCAGAAGCCAGGCGTGCGAGCCAGTGTCTTAACTCCGAAATCCGCCGAGATATTGCGTAAACGTGCGAAATGTTTGCCGAAGGATCCAGAGCAACCGTGCCGAACGCTCTGAATCTGAAATTAGAATATCAGCCGACTTTCGGCGAAGCAATAGGTTCGATATGAGAAACGCGATAAGCAAACATACGCTGAGCGCAGTCGCCCTTCTGCCTCGCGCTTATCCCGATTCTTGGTAGTATAATAAAGTACCTTCATGTGTTAGCAAACAACGATGTGAGATTTAAAACTCGTTAATACGTTAATATATTAACATGTACCGTATATGTAATATATGTTATTAACTTAAATAAATGTTAAACAAGTATATTTTTTAATTTTTTTCCAACTTGTTTTTGATTTTCACTTATTTCATATCTTGATACTTTGAAATAAATAATATATGCAAAGATATACTAATTAAAATTATTGATCTATCTATCTCGAGGTTATGGCTGGTAAAGCGCTTAATGTTATATGACCTAATGTATGCGTTCAACAACGTGACGTTTATAAATCGTACACGATTACGTTTTGCACAATTAAGATATCTTCTCGTTATACGAAACGATTCTATGGATCGTAAAGCGGACACATTCTTCCGATCTCATTTAATCCCGAGAGAAGTTTCGAAGCGGTCCGGAAGGAGAAACTCGGAGGAAGCTCCGCGCAAACTTGCGGAACGTCCGCGGGCGTGACAAGCGCCGCACGCGAAACAATTTCATTTATCACAAGAAAAATAGCGGTTTAACTCCACGAGTGGGCGTATCATACATTTTCCGCGAGTTCGTGGGGGGACGAGAAGCGAAGGGCGAACGAAGCGGTGGAAAATGGAAGACACCGGAGGGCGGGTCGTTTCTTCTTTGTCGTTGTAGCCCGAGGTACGGCGAGGAGGGCACGACCGTGAGTGTATTAGCGTGGATGATATCCTCGACGGTAAGTCATCGCGGTCCCAATAGTACAGTTTATTGTGCTCTCCGCTAGTACTTAGAGAAAATACAGAATTGTCAGTTTGTCAATGCGACGTTTCGCTCCGGAGCTGCCTCGCGCGCGCGCGCGCGCGTGCACTGGGATGAAACATGCGGTTCCGAATAACTCGCGGGTGTACATTGTTGACCCGAAAAATTTGCATCGCGAATGAGACTGCCGATACGCCGTCACGAGAGCCGCAGGCGGGAAAATTATTACCAAACTAATTGGTAGACCCGCGGCGGAAATTGCTCGTAGCACGGATAACCGTGCTGCTGCCGCATTAAAGTTCGCAACGCCGTCACTCGCTGGAATACACGATTGCCTTGTAAAGATAATTCTGAATGTTTTCCCGGCGTCGATCGATGAACCGCGCTCGTTGAACCTACGTAATGTCTATTTTTCGCGAAAGAACGTGAACGAATCCGTCGCCGCGCGGTCCCGCACTCGCTGTACAATCATTATTATGAGTAACATCCTTCACCATTTTGACACATACTTGATGACAGCTTCGTCGGTTGATGGAACGACGCCGTTTCTTACTCCTGCGTTGCCTACGGAACAGATACTTGAGTCATGACATGTATCTACAGTCATGATGAATCCTAAACGCCCACGTTGTTCCCGGTAGGGATCATTAAAGGGAATCGTAGGGTTAATAAATAATCCTTCTACGTGGAAAACGAATCCATCAACGGTTACTCTCGTTAACTACACGATTGGAGGCAACATCAAACGTGCGCAAGCGCACACCCGGAGTCTAGTCTCCCTTCACCGAGCGGGGAAACCCATAAATAAGTAATCTTCTCGTTTCCACGAATGCGCGGGAGGGCCCTGAATCTCGAAGATGATCGCCTTGGGTGAGCGCGCGCAGGATGCCACGTTTATTTTCTTTTTTATTGACGACGTAAATTTAACGGATTTTATTTTTTTTTCTTTCTGATCTCTATTTTCCTCCTTCGCAGCTTCGCTTGCCATCAGAAAATGAAATACGACGTTATTTCAATGGCAAAGCGTATGCAGCTATTTTTTCTCAGCTGATAGTTACCGCTCGCCAATACGTTACCGAACGACGAAACATTCTGAAAAGCTATGTGTTCAAACAGAATCCACAAACGTGAAAAATAACTGAATAAATAAGTAGATTGCAGTAAATATAATATCAATTGCATATAAACGTTTTGATACATCCATAACCATACGATAATTTTAAAAAATTTTATCAATAGGAAAAGAACAAATTTCAAAATATATCCATATATAAATTTGTCTATAAAATTTTAAAGACTTCATATTTAACTGAATAAGCTCTTATAATACGAACCGAATAACGAAAACATTCAAGATTTAAGATGTATAATTAGCCAACTAAATCGGTTAGCTAATCAAACATGAGTTGTCCTTTTTTTTCCCTTCAGTACTATTAATCAAGCGAAAAACGAATCGTTATCGTAACTGTGCGCTTTAAAATTACAGCTCTATACAATTATTGTAGAAATAGGAATGATGCCCGGGGCAACTTTCTCGACAAAGTAATCTTTCAAACAGTTAACGTTAATCGCATACTACGTGAACGCTGCTCATTGGTATAATGGATAAACGGTAATTCTCTGATATATTGATTTCATAAGGAAGGTCGGAAAAAAAATAACGCGAGATGTTTGTAAAAAAACTAATAAAACAGTTCTTTCGTCTGTATTCTCAAGACGTATATAAGGCATATTGACATAATTTACATAAGTATAGTCGAATAATTTAATGGGAGAGCGTATGAGTTTGATTATATATCAAACATGCCCATGTTTTCAACAATAATAAGTCTTAAGCGTGGAGATACTCGGAGCTAAATTGATAGAAACGATGACGAAAGGAACTTTCGGTCGGTGTAGGCTGTGTAACAAGCGTAGAAAATACATTTAAGACGTTCGATGAAGCATAGACGTCAAAATTTGTCATATTCGCAATTATCATGTAGATAAATGCTTCGACTTACATCAAGACGTCAACAGTCATATATCTACATTAGCGAAAGTGCCTCGGTACTTCGCTTAATAATTTCTTCAAAAATATAATCACGAATCTGTTGCAATATGTAAAAATCGTTTCAATAAATTCATTTCCATCAAGTTCCCCGCTGGATTATGAAGAAAAAAAGTGAACATGACTCAACATGATGAAACTCCGCGAGTCATTAATAAGAAATTCTCTAATCAACAGTTCGGCGAAGTTTGGAAACAAGAGCAGTCGTTACTGCAACACTAACGGGACGACAGAGTATTCGACGAAGAGGAATAATTCATAATTTCATATAATCTCGTGCTGCAGCTATATTATATGCGAAGCTTCGATGTTTAAAGTAGACCATCTACTCCGAGTGAAGTACGTGCAGCGGTTATCGTGTACGGATGGAAAATGCTATTCAAGCCGGCATGGCAGTGCGACGAGGTAAGAATCGATAGAGTCAGTCGCTTGCCTAATAGACTTAGATAAATCATCATGTCCCCGAAAGATAATCAAAGACTATTCACCGGCGAGGTATACAGGTCGGCGTATACCTCGTCGAATCGAGTTTATTTATCAATCGCGTGCTTAATCTCCACTAATTACCATAGCCATTACGCCGTGACTTTTACTAACTACAACTTTTGCCACCTGACTACCGCGGCACCTGAAAAAATTATTGCATACCTAACATCAATTTATTTTAACCGCTTCATCCCAGCCGCTTTATTTCACTTATTCATGATTCCACAAAATCGTCAATAGCTTTACAAATAGCTACCACATTTACATAGGATTTTAATGTAAAACAGAAATTGTTAAAATTCAAATCATAGTCAAAATTTATGAGTTTTCATAATTCGTAATTATGAGTTTGTAATTAATTAATTTGTATTTTTTTTTAGTCGGTTTTATTAGCATAAGACATTATTTTGTAATGCTGATGAGTTGTTACAACGTTTTTTTTTACTTCAGGAATTATCGCGGTCCAATTAATTATTGCAATTTTTAAGGATTTCGCTTGACGATCTCGCAATAAATTATATATATCGTCAATTTGCCCTGGCTGAGTAAAGTCGATTTACAAGGCGTCGTAACAACAAATTATACATTAGCAATCGGCTAAAGCCGACGATAATCTACTTATGTTTTCCGCTCGGAAATAAATTTAGCTCAGTCTTTCGATAATCGCATGAATTTTTCGGTATTATTATTATAAATATTCAGCATTGTTTGGCATAACATGTAAATATGCAATAAAATTAATTAATTTTTACTAAAAGTTAAAGTAAAAATATAATACCTGTAGGGCGATATAGTTAATTATGAATAATATGCCTCGATTATGAAAATATCTTGTTTGAATGTTTCTATCACGGAAATCTTAGTTTGAGTTCGAAAGAATTTAATTTAGTTTACATATCTAGTGTTGAGATCATATCTGATATCTCTTGTTACATTTATTGCTATCATTTGAAAAATAGAATGAATTATTAAATCACATAAATGGCTTGGTATTGTTGAGAGAAGTACGCGCGTAAGATATCCGAGTCCCCGCTTTATAGGATAATAAATGGCGCAATATAAAAACGCGTATAAGCTGTTTGCAGCGCGGACGTTACGACTCGATGAGCGAAATGGATGTGCAAACAAAGAAATTCCATTTTCGCCGTTCACGCGCATCTTTGCGCGGATATGTAGATCATCATAAAAATTCATGACACTAAAGAGCGCTTTTGCCTATCCTCGTATTTACGCAGGACGTATTTTAAAAATCATTGTAACCGGAGCCCCCACGATGCATTCGGTCGCAGCAAGAAATCTTGAATTTTCCTCGTAGAGTGCGGGATGCTTTAAACTCCTCTTTACGACGCTCTATAGTCGCATCACGATCCTTGCGTCTGTTTCCTCCGCGAATAACAGCTTTCGCATAGAATAGAACAGTTCTGTAGCGGAGCTTTACAGTTCTCGAGTTCCGCCGGAGACATTAATCTCTCTCTTATGAGTTATGGAAACATATACTTATATACTATATATGTATAATGTATACATAAATATATGTACATATATATACATACATGTAAGATACAAGAAGCTCACAATCGACAAACAATTCTTAAAAAGTATTACCTGAATAATAAAATGGAAATAAAAACTAATTATCATTATATACAAAAGCGATAAAAATTGTCGAGTTCTTATCGCTCGTATCTTAATCTTACTTGTACATCGAGGTCCTATTCTTGCAATAATAAATTGTGAGAAATACATCACGTTGAATTATTTTTAGCCTTCTGCTATTTCAGTAAACTCTGTATTTTACAATAAACTAATTAGATTAACAGATTCATTTTTCATAATCCGTAAATACGTAATATGCTGTTACATATATTGCATAAATATTTCTAAAATGACGAAATACATGAAGCAATTTTGTTTCTTTCCTTTACGGTCTCTTTTCATGCTAAACTTGGTTTTTTTACGACTGACAGCCTTCACACGACATAGCGCTCCGCGATATAATTTTATGGTCCTCCAGTGGCACTAAGTAGCGAAAAAAAAAAATAATCTCTCGATCGTGGGAGTAATGACTTGCATGTCGGTCAACCTGGTTCTACTTTAGCCCGGCGATTATGGACGTCATGCATTAAAGTCAAGTACTGGCATATCGCAACCAGGCACTCTTTGAAATATCGGATATCGGTACCGAAATATTTCCCACGAAAGCGTGACTTTGCAAGATCTATAATCATGGGATCGGTGCGGTGTGTGAATTATGTTACGTCCATTGCACATAAAAGCAACGTTTCGGCCCGATTCGTCGGTCACACATTACAAGGTTTTCTTTTTTCTTAGCTTATTTTTACGGCGAAGATATATATGTAAGTGAGAAAGAACGTCGCGACCGCGACGTTAAGTAGTAGAAAATGAGCAGGATCCAAAAATAAATAACGGGTATGCTTATTCCACGGTAATTATACATTATTCTTCAACACAAATGCGCGGGATTATAATTTACAATCGTGATATCGAGCCAGCTGCTCCTCCGATCAAGGAACAAGAGAGAAATAAACAGCCTCGCCGTGCGATCTCAATTATCGCGCGGCGCTGAGCCTTCGTTGGATGGCAGATCATTTGCCAGGGTCTAATGCCGGGTCTCGCTCGGTTCCCACCTCATGATTTATAGATTACTAAATAATCGTCGTCACATACTCATGCAATTACGATGACGCGCCTGAAAGTGGTAGTGCTGGGTATATTACGGGAATTGCAACCTTCGATCAGGGAATGCGTGTACGCGTGCGTCTCCGCGTGCGTGGCCCCGCGATCCGCGTCTCCTTGCTCCTCGATCGTTGCGGCGCGGCGGAGAAAAATAAACACAAACTGCGGCGGGCGCAATTACCGCAACCGCACCGAGTATCCCGCAATTATCGGGAGTCTCGATGCTCGTTACGCGAAGCAGGAAAAGGTGAAATCACTTTGTTGGCTGCGGCGACGGAGAAGTTGTAGGTAATAATCATCGATCGCATGGGGAGAGACGCGCCAAAAAGTATATATAAAAGAACGACCGCGAGAGAACCTTGTACGACTGACGCTGCAGCTTCTCACGCATGGAAAATTTCGTTCGGTGAATCGCCAATCATTGCGATTGTAATTACGCGAGATGCAACTGCTCCAATTATGTGCGAGATTTTCAATTAATCAAATACACACCCATTCGAACGTGAACGCCGATAATTATATAAGCACAAGGCAATGCAGCGCTACGCCAATATGAATTCATAAAGCAATCGATTACGTGAAATATAACGAAGGCGAAAGAAAAAAAAAGGAAATTATATCCAATATCTGCAAACTGATATGGCAAAATAAAACTATGCGGCAGGTAGGAATCGCGATAAAAATTATGACGTTCTGTTTGTTTATGAATAAAACGAACGCCGGGGTGCTCTGGAGAAATCATCGCGCTGCAAGATGCATTATGCAGTAACAACGGAGTTTCAAATTGGTTACCTCGCGGATGAAATCGACTGCGCGGATAAAATTCCACGATTCGCACTGCGGCTTGGTACGACGTTACCACGCTGTAAGTCGAAACCGCAGGCGGACGCGAGCGCTGCTCGTTTCGTTCGAGAAAATGAAAAGACGGGGGAAGTAGAACGAAGGTTCGTCGGAAGCGGCACACCAGTTTTAGACGCCCATTTAAAATTACGGCGAAAGCGCACGCCGCGTGCCCCAGTGCTTTCCAATTTTCGCGCGGAGCACAAGAACGTGCTAAACGACCGTGGCGCGGGAGTTCTATCGGCCGGCAGCACCAGCCCCTGTTCTCGCCTCCATAATCCTTTCTCCTGTTTCTATTTTTCCCAGACACTGAGTATGTGCCGCCGAGCGTGAAAGCCGTGTGCGGAATAGCATTTGGTGTCTACCCTCGCAGGTTTTAACGGGCAGTCCCGTATGCCAGACGCGTGCCAAGTTTCCCCGCTCTCCTTCTCTCGTGTCATTCTCATCCTCGTCGTATGTGCTGCGGCTCAGTGTGTGTGTGTGTGTGGCTTTGTCTGTGGCATGTGTGTGCACGTATGTGGATACGTGTGTGCGCACATCTGACCCTCGAGAGGAAGAACCCGCGGAAACAGCTCCTATTTTCGCTCCGCACACATCTCTCTCTTTTTCTTCGTGCTACCGCATCTCGCCACCCTTCCTGTTCTCAGCGCGGAGGATATCTCGCCTCCAGCAGCATCCGCGGTCACTTTCGAACTCGGCGCCATGTGCGTTCGTTCTCCTCCTCCTGTCCTTTATTTTCCTCGTCTGTACGACGTCTGGTCCCACCTCCTGATATGTCTGCCGTTTCTTCCTGGTTCTCCCGTTCGCGAATCCGACAATATCCCTACAATATCGGGACATCGGACACCGCGGGATCTCGTTGCACCCAGCGCTCCCTAAGTTTTCAGGAGATGCGGTCGAGTCGAATATTCTCGTCTCCAAATATAATGCTTCTCACGTTATCTCGCACGGCGCTACATAATGCATTTCATCAGATGGAGATAAAATCGTCCTTTTTCGAGTGTAATGTACTTATTTATGATACTTTCTAATTCAATTAACTTAGACATGTAGACAAATTCAATTGAACCGTCTGCTGATACAGTGAGTTACAAAATTCATCCAAATATACCATACAATAATTATCCACGAATAAATGAATATTCCAAAAAAAAATTGCTTCCAAGAAGACAATGATTATTTTATAAATTAATATCTTGAAAGACAAAAACAATCTTTCAACATAACATATAAATAATTAATTATTCGCAATCTCTTGCTACAGTTGTTTTCATAAATTTTCAGAAAGAAATTCGTAATAATGGTACGATTTGATTAATTTCAAGAACCACTGTATCTAATTAGACTGAAAAAATGTTGTAGTAAAATATGTATATCACGTTATTTTTTCATTAGATAGAAATATTTTCTTTGTTGAAAATTGAAAGTATATTAAAAGATAGTCACTAATATCTTTACGTATTTTAATACAGAATTCATAATAAAAGAATCTCTATACTCTTGTCTGCTTGTTTTTTGAATGAAGATTCTTTTTACTAATTCACGAAGTTAAAGAAATAATTTATAAAAATGTTTACTTTCTATTGTAATATATCTATACGCAAGTCGATTCCAAAGGCCGTTAGTTATAGGATCTCAATAACGGCTGAACCAACCAAATTCTATTCTAAGTAGGTTCAATCGATGGCTTGGGTTTGAGTTATGTCAAAAAAGTGATTTTATTTTTCGCCTACGTCTCTCTTATGAGCGGAGATATTGCGATACAAAGTCTAAAATGGGAATTAGGGCATTTAATTTTTGAACTTTAACGAACAAAGAAGCTTCTTCACATATTCATTAAAAATTTTTGATGAAAACGAAACTGATGAATATTGAAAAAAATATTCATATGTGATTTGTCGATTCGCGTATAAGATATCCAATGTGATTCGCCTGACGCTATATTTGGCGTGAGGCACTACCGTGTCTCTTGATTTCAATAAATTATTTACAAGACAGCGCGGTTCAATACATCTTATTTATTAATCTGACATAGTTGCGGACAAGGGAAATTAAAACCGAAATGCATTAAGAAATAAATTCTAAAATCGACTAACTCGAGACAAAAATAATCGCCGTCAACATTATAAGAAAGCATAAAGACATATTTGAAAGACTTTTTGTTTAGACAAACCCTCCATCCGAGTTTTAAAGCAGCTTTTCCGTGTGGACATTGTTCTACAGAAACCTGCTTTCCAGGGAGGAGAAGACAGATTTGAGTGCTCCCGATAAAGTTCCAGACTGTTCTTTGTATCCTGTTACTTATTTACTCCCGTTAAAAGAACGTCCCGACTGAGGAAAAAAGGCTGCAGGGAATCGAGAAAAGAAGGTTTCCAGTAGCACATTGGCGAGCTTTAAAGATCTTTTCAATCGGCGACATCCTAAATGCATAGCACGAGCTGGACGTTGCGTTATCTCGTATTCGGCAATATGCTCGTATTATCCAGCCAAAAGAATTTTCCAGTACTGCAGTGGGTACTGATGAGTTATTGTGCACAGCGGCGAGTATCAGGGCGCATGTCGCGAATATTTATTCACGAACTGCGAACTTTCGATGCACAGTTCAGCCATTCCGCGATTCCTCAATAATCGTACCGCGCGTCAGCAATTGGAATATTTTAATTTGTATATCGCCTGCGCTCCAATTGCTGACTATTTTTTTTTATTTTAAGTGACTTTAAATAATTCACTTCGTTAAATACTGTAATTAGAATAAGTCAGAGAAAATCTGACGTTCGTTTAAAGCTATACGATTTTCCCGAATAATATAGATATATTCCCAATATTTTCCCAATAATCTTATTTTTATCGTTGTATTATCGATTTTATCATTAGGACAATGATGAAATCGTTACGAGTCTCAATCACGGGAGATTGCTCGCACACATAATAATTTTTCTTTGTTAAATTTCCGATGCGAGTGAAGAAGAGATCCGAAAGAGTAAAGCTAATGAGGATGGAACCCAAAGGAGAACGTGATATACCACACGGCGAACATGAACGGGCAGGAAAGTCTGAAATCACGTGGCAGTAAACTAACGGGAGCTTTCGGTATATACTCTTCCGCGTATCCCGAAAGAGGGCTTTCCGGCGTACGAACGGCGTACGACGTGTTATCCGGCTCGAGATTACTTCTTCGAGCGGAAATAGGGCGTCGGCTAAGACGCCGTTTCGAAATTACCGTATAATTCCGCGCAGGTATAGTCGCTGCCGTCGACGAAAATAATAGCGAAGATTAGAGCGCGAGTCAAGAAGACAGACCTCAATTTTCTTAAACAAATTATTGCGCAGAAAAACTGAAAGGTTCGCGTATGTACACTGTAGACGGCATAAATGTCAGGACAAAGTTTAGTCAAGTTGGGCATAGCTTGATAAAGAAATTGAAGAACAATGTTTACTATTAATGCATTATAAAACATGACACGAACATGTTTACATGTTTTACAATTTTCGTGTACAATTTTCTTATATTCAAAACAAAATACAAATATTTTGAGATATCCTATGTGTAAATATATTATATTTATATTGACGAGTAATATAATCATATATTATTGAAAAGGCTGACTTATTGCTTATTAAAACTACGGTAATTTGATTCAATGTCTATTGTTCATTTTCTACATTGTTTGGAATTTTTCAAATATTTTAGGACGAATTCAATGAAAAATTGTATACGTAATAGTTGCAATTCGATTGTAAATTGTATAATAAATAGCATAAGAAGAAAGGGACAAGTATTTTATATAAAATCATTATGTTATGTCAAATGTTAATGTAAAAATTACATTTCGTCCAATTGAGAAACAATTCAATTGCGGATATATCGATTTATTGGTAGCTTAACTTCCTTGGGTACGGTACCCAGTATTGATTCCGCCCGGAGTCTCGGATTACCTAATTAACGGATCCTTCTATCTATTCCGGAATCTGCTCAGGCACCGCCTCTGTGCGACGCTCATTACTCTTTGATCGAGCGGGTGAAGCGCGAGTATAATTCTCAAAGGAAAATTTTAAGTGGTTGAGACAAGACGCGGAAAAAATGTAGAGACAGCGATACATGTTTTGTTGATAGTCAGTGAAAAATAAAAAATAATAATACTCATTTCAGAAATTGAGAAAGCAAAGGAGGAGAAAGAGAGAGAGAGCGAAAGTGAGAGAGAGAGAGAGAGAGAGAAAGAGAGAGAGAGAGAGTGTGTGTGTGTGTGTGTGTGTGTGTGTGTGTGTGTGTGTGTGTGTGTGTGTGTGTGTGTGTGTGTGTGTGTGTGTGTGTGTATGTGTGTCTGTGTGTGTAACATTAAAGAAGAAAAAAAGAGGAATTCGAACAAGCTATGGGACGGTTAAATAGCCCGTTACCATCAACCGTGTGTAACTTGCAAGGCTCGAGTGACTTCTCCATTACCTCCCGTGCGATCCTTCCACGTCGGAAGTTCGTTTTAATGCGTTCGCATCGAGATGGGTGCTGGCGACCCTGGTAAGTCCTCTCGAGTGTCGTCTAGTTTCGTGACTTGGTGGGAACTTTCAGTGAGTTTCATTCGCGGCGATTCAAAATGGAACATTCGCCGAAGCACATCCCTCCTCCCCCGATACTATATCGAGTAATCTGAGACAACAACACGGCGAGCCGGACGCTGCCACGTAATTGTAATTGTAACGCGGAGTTTCTGGAACAATATGCATCCGGATGTATCGAAATTAGATACTGCGATGAGCTCGGAATATTCGCGGTGCGCCAAGTCTGTCCAAGTTTCTGGCGTGCATTACCGAGGATTGGATCGGTGCACCTAACGATACGTCCTCACTATCATCTAAATCACGCGGGAATGTCGTGGAAATCCATTTCGGACCGTCGCGCTGACTGCTATCGCCGTGCTGATTAATAGGAATACCAAATTCTCGCGGTCGTACTTAAAATTCCGAATTGTACAGCTGAATAGACGGTTTCGTGTTAAGATAATATTGATTCGGCGTAACGATATATATACGCTACGACATTCGGATTAATCTTATCTTAAGATTATTTTAAGAAGATATTTGATATTTACGTAAATATTAAATTTCGCGAAATTGATACTGCCAAATGTATAATATTAAATAATCTAATTAATATCATGTAATGGTATACGAATATGATCTAATCATAGAATTCATTTCGCTTAAATGATATTAATTTAAACAATTGAATATCAATCATTTAAACAAATTGAATAAGATTTATTTCTTGCGACTCGAGCTATCTGCTCAATTTTTTATTCATATCATTAATGCGTGAAACACGATGACAGGAAATGAAAATTATTCTAAAAATCAAATTGATATAATTATTATATAATAGTTTCGCTTTGAAAATGCGCTTGAAATGCATACAGAAGTTTTAATAATACATCATGAATGAAAACATGAATAAATGAAATATGAATTTAAATAAAGTCATTGAGCATCATTGCAAGCTCTAATTTTGTTAACATGCAGAAAAATAATTTTGATTAATTTGTAATAAATTGAAATTTACAATGCAGAAAATTTTAAGTAAACTTGTTGATTAACCACAAGAATATTTCGTAGCAATAATGCATTATCGGAATGTGGTTCGTCAGATACGTTGCTCCTGTTATTTCAGGCTCACAGTCCAGAACAGGTTCTGTGACCAATTCGGTTCAATGAAGCTTCGAGAGCATGATCTGGATACTAAGCTCACCTCGATTCCGCTGACCAATCTCATTACAGCAAACCCAACGACACGGTTGGAAACTCATCCTTAAGCCGTATTGTTTCAAGAAATCGAATAGTACGTACGCGAATGAAATTATTCGAACTATTTGCCGCAACTACAATCAAATATATAAAAGTTTTTTATATTATATTATATTATTTTTTTCAAACATAATTATAAATTTTGCGCAAAAATTTCTCTTCATATTTTAAGTTTTAAGTTTCTCTTTCTTTTGAATTTTCTTTGTAAATATACATGATTAGCTTTAGATATCTTAAATAGTTGCTGGATACTCGAAACATTTTAATTTTCAAATTTTATGAGTCGGAAATTGTTACTTCGAATCATTTAATTTATGAATATTTTAATTATGAAGTATTGTTTGAATAAAATTATGATATATTTTTAATAAATTGTAATTTTAGATTTATTATCTCCGATTCTTCCACAATTTTTTTAAATTTTAATTCGTTCTCAATATTATTTAATGGCTTTATATTTTGCATTAAAATAGAATATTTTCCACGTATAATGCGTTAAATATATTCTCGCTTGACAATAGACTTCGAAGGAGTCGTGTCGACATTGTAGATATCGATCAGGAACACAGTATTGTCAATGAAACTTACATTATTTAATGCACTTGGTCACCCCAGGTGCTTGTATTCGAATTACGACGGTTACGTGACTACTCGACAGGAAATTTCGCTCTCGGAAGTCTGATATTAGAATGAAAATCGATAATCTCATTTTTAATAATCTTTCGACAATTGAGATCAATTTCGAACGGATCGTTAAACGACTTCATCTGTTTCTATTTCTAGATCACGAAAAATACTAAACAATTTCTTCGCGCGTGATCGCCGCGATTCCATGAACTCGAGATGATATAATCCACAGCTTTCGTTTGAGTCGGGATAAATGAAGCTGAGGATAGTGTGTATCCAGCTAACACGTTATCCTGAACAATGAAACAGAGGGTTATTAAAGAATAACTTCTCGTACCAGACTTCCTGCAATCGATCAACGCGCTCAAGAGTGTCGTCATTTGCCGTTCGAACAAATTACATTTTGTGATATTGTAAACGTGCTCCGCAAAATAAGTTGACAGCCACTTCACTCATAATTGTCATAATAAAATTACTCTGGAAATTCATTTATTAAATAGCCGTCATGCTAAATGCTAAAACCAAGGAGCACATTGTTCAATATTATATTAATTGTACCTTTGAAAAAAAAATTCTGTACTCTTGAATCTTTTTCTATACATTGTTATTTGTATATATGTAATAAAACGAGAAACTTAATACCATTGGTAGAAAAGCTAGTCGAATCCCACGTTTAAGCCGACGAGACCGCATCGCACCGAAAATTTTGCTAACACCTCACCACCAGTTTGCTGAACTAATATGTTTCGCAATGTTTGTTCTATGCCCCTTTCATATCTCGTGCTGTTCTCTTGTTCGTTGTAATATGGGGCGGTGTTCTTGATTTCCACTACTTTTACTGGTTTTTCAATGTCGTCTTGTTTTTATATTTTTCTGGAAGAATAATCTCAAAAGTTTACTTTACGTATGTTTTCGTATTATTTTATAAATTTTTTAAAAGAAGATGGTTGGAAATGAACGTACCGATCATTTATCTCCAAGTTTCTTTAAATTTGCTTTACGCTTTCTATTTCTACTTATATTTCTTGTTATTCTTCAGAGACTTTTAATCACGGTTTCACAATACGGATGTAATTTTTCAACGAAGAATATTACGACTTAAATAGAATCCTGGAATTATCTTCTACGTAAGGTAGATCAATTTACTACGATGTTCCAATCAGTTGGAATCTAAAACTCGCGTGGCCAACGCTATAGTGCACGCAGTAGATAGCGAAATTGTATGGCCAATGAAATATCTGCCGTCGTCCGGCATCGCCCGAAGATTTGTCAAACGGGGAATTGATTTAGGTCCGGGGGCTTAACCCCTGAGGGAGCCCGCAGCACCAGTTGGTTTCCCTTAGAATTCGTCCGATCGAAGATTCGCGTACGACTAGCACGCAAATAAATTGAGACCGTTATGCTGGTCAAGAGGTCGAAAATCATGTCTGTATATTTTCATTATTTACGCCCACATCGAATCGTGTAACAAATTGCACTTATAATATATCACGATATCTTTACAGCTTCCAGCAAGTTCGACTATACGATCACAATATGCTTATGCCTATGTCTTAAATATAATAAAGTGTCGTTCAAATTCTCACATGATAGAGTCAAACAGCGGATTTGCGAGTTCGCGTTAAACTAATTATACGCAAAGTCCGAAATGTTAATTTAATCAGGCCACGCTAATTGTTGTTATTATGATTGTGCGTCTACAAAGTTATGCAATGCACGCACTTTTTACGGAGCAGCATTATGAGCGTCGTTACAGTTGCATAACGAGGAGACACAATTACGGCACAGAAACGCGTAAGTGTTTAATGCCATAAATGACATTTAAAAAATTACGGTTTCACCGTGCGAAATATTGCAAACGCTATACCGCAAAATTCAGGCGCTACAAGATTCTTTCGAGCTAGCAACCTACAATTCTATCGTAGATAGAATCATGACAAAGAGGCTATTGCGACGGCAAGAATCCACGAAATGGACCATGAGCGTTCTTTACGACAGTTTACTCTCGTCATAAAAGCGAAGCGACTTTTTCTTAGTCAAGAAAGAGAGAAAAGGAATATTAGGTGTGTGTATTCGTCACGGTGTTTACATCGTAAATAAGGTGAAATACGTTCTCGGGCTAACGCAGGCCATTAAATTCATCTTTGGTTCCATTAACCCTTGCGTACGTGATGGCGTGTGTAATTTCGTACAGTGTAAGAGACAGTGCAAGAAAACTTTGGCTGACAGTCAACCAAATGAAAATCAATAAAATACGAAGAAATCTAATATATCAAAATAGATCGAAAAATGTATATTTATATACACATATGATGCGCTATTACGATAGTATAGAATACGTACGATAGTATAGAATAGTAGAAAATCTTTTGATACAAACCACATATCAAATATAGATTTGTGAAAATATATTTGAAAATGACGATAGCATTGTGTGATAAAATGAATAAAAGCGTATGAAAATACCGTGCTAAAATAAAATTTTGTAAATTTGTAATTTTTACAGTCTGTAATTTCTATTGAATTTCTATTGAATTGAACATAAAAGCGAACAAGAGAGTTTGCTTTTAATATAAATATACTAGCGATAATTGTCTGACCAATAAAAAATCGACAATATGAAAATAATATAGAAACTTATGAAATGTAAAATAATCTTGACTTGTGAAAATCATATGATTTTCTAATGCGATCTTTGAATATTATTACTTATATGAATCATTGAGAACTTAAACTATTTAAATCTTGATATATACGTGTATCTGTATGTATAGATAAATGTTACATGTTTAAAATCGTTGGTAGGAATTAAATATAAATTTTCTTCTTTCGGTATTAATCGCGCGATAGTCGATATTTTTTTCTATTTTTTTGTCGTAGTTTGGCATATTTGGAAAATTTTAGTTATAAATTCATCTGTATACGAATACAAACATTTCATAGCGTCTAGCATGGAAATTTTCTAAAAACATAAAAGAAATTTTTGTTATTTATTCTTTTGTAAATGAAACATTAATTGGCAATACGAAAAATCATTCATTCTTATAAATATTTTGTTCAGTTATGCTAAAATAGTCGGATCGAAATGTGAAGCGAGTGTATTGCTTATTTTCGGAAATCAAGTCTGCTCATCAAATGAACATATGGCCAAATGGCGCTCGAGGTGTTCGGAAATCGGGCATTAATCCAATTGTCTTCTCTCCTCTCTGTTACCGCCATAAATTACAGGTTTCCAATTTCCAGAAGCCGAATTGTTGTGCCTAGCTCAGATGGACGTGGTTAAGGAAGCGGAAACGACGGAAGGGGAGGACATACGTCGGTCATACCGGTTGCGTTTAATTATCCACGGACTCAGCGAGCTCTCAGAAGGAGCAACGGTGGCCGGCGTTGAATTTCCTGTAAGTGGACGTCTGAAAATCTTGTTACAGTTTAATTGTTAATTTACCACCTCAGCTACCAGGAACACCTTGGACTCGGCGCAGCTAGGGACAAAATGGGATTCGTCGAGCGCTTTCAAGAGAAGAGGGACCGAGGAAGCACCGAAGGGACGCAAAATCGCTCAAGCAAGAGACGAATATCCCATAAAAGCAAGTTTGATCCTCGTCGAGGAACAAGATACGAAAATTTGTCCCGAGTGCTCCAACACTCTTGGACTATTATCGTTATATATTCTTGGTCAGAGGCGTCTCTATGATCCTAGGTGCGTGTCCATAAGGACTAAAGGTGAATCAATAACTTATAAATCGGACCATTAAGCCACGTTTAAAGGGAGACGGATTCTTCTTCTACCAAATCCTGTTGACGTTCAAATGCTCGATCGCAATAGCGTGGCGTTTCTACTGTGTCATAAAAGTTTGCTTGGATTGAAATTCTTTCGCATGAAAAACTTCTTAGTATTTCGGCACGGCTTACATTCTAGCACTCGGCATTCTGTTCTTTCATCTATAGCGATATGGATATGCGCGCATGCACCTATTTGCAAGTATTAAATTACAATTTTCAACGCGATTTTACGCTGGATGTCTCATTCCATATATCATACGTATTATTACCTAACATATATGTCGGCACGTATATCCGGCATATACAACAGTTTCTGTCAAAAGTAAGTTCCTAACAGTCTAATCAAATTGGATGAACGAACATCTCGAGTTTCCTAAACTCCGAAGACGTGTATAAACTTATCCGCGGTTCTACCTCTTCTTCCCTCCCCCCTTTCTACGGGTCCTGCGGACGACATCACGCGAAACGCCGACAAGATATTTTAAGCCGGCACGTTTGGCAAATTTGGTAATTTTGGTGGAAATTCCGGTTGTGCCGAAACTTCGACGAGGAAATACTAGATAGCGCGTTCCATCTAGTTCCGTTACTAGGTGCGCACCTAATTATAATGTACGTACTTTGGCGCAACATCTGTTATTATTACTGTCATGCAACTTCGATCCCCTGTGCCTAATATCGTGGAAATAATTTATTCTAATAAGAATTTTATATTGTGGTCGAAAGTGAAAATAAACATGAATAATTACCTGAGCAAAGTGGATACTTTTAAAAAATAATCATATATTTTAAAGTGTTGCAGAATTTCCCATTAATTTTTAACAAAGCGAAATGTAAAAAAAATTCATTTTTCTAATTTTACTACGAATCGATAATTAATAATATAGACTCAAATATATTTTGCACTCTGCACTTTTTACTTACTTAAATACATATAGTGTATCCATTACTATTTTTGTATTGAGAACGTGGAATAACAATCAAATAGTTGAATTATATAAATAACGAAAAATGTATGATGTGTGTATTGATATTTAATTAATGAGATTTTGTGTATTTTTGCGAGATGTATTTAATCTTTAAAGAGCCGCGACGTTTCGAAATCAATATCATATTTTGCATCTGATATATATATATATATATATATACATATATATATATATATATATATATATATATATATATATATATATATATATATATATATATATATATATATATATATGGTATTCTTAGAGCGCAATTAAGAAAAAAAACTTTGCGACCATTTAAAAATTAATATATAATTAATATTGAAAATATACTAACCAAATCTCAGTAATCATATTATGATGATGCATGTAGTTAAAACTAACTGACAATTTTAATATTATAATCTATTAAAATCGGAAAAACAATTAGCATGAAATAATAATAGTATATTAGATAATTTGGACATATGATAATTTTCTAAAGGACAGAGAATGATTTTCGGAGCAAAATCAATGTTATTTTCGCAATTACCCACACTATCTGGCAAACTAATTATCCAAAATAAAGAACTTTATGGTCATTGAAGAGATTAAGATCTTAGCTTTCAAACGAGAACAAATTCTATTTGCTACAATTTTTCTACATAAAGATATTGGCGATTGTATTGACCCATGATTCAATAGCTTGACTAGCATGGATTTCTTTGACGGCGACGTATCATATTTCAACATACTTGCGCTACATGTGTTTTCGCACTAGTTTTTTGATAACATAGTAGCGCACCTGTCAAATTGCAAATAAAAAATGTGTGTGGCCTTTTTTCATGAATGATACGCGTGCGCGTCGAATTTGTTTTAACAATAGTCAAAAGACGTATTCGAAGAAAACAATATAAATATTCTTTTTCCTTTTTGCATTTACTGGACATTAATAAAGGAACGATAAAAATTCATTATAATCCATTTATGTTATTTTGTTATGTGATTTAATGTGATTTTGTTGAGTACAAACGATCACTGACTTATTTAGGCGAAATGAAATTAGCGAAAGTAGTAAACACAATTACCGGAAATAGTTTAATACTAATTATTTATCGAGGAAGCGTTTAATTAAAGATTTATTTAGTCAATGTTACGATGTCTGGAATGTGAAATTTCTTGCAAAATATTCGATGTTCTAACCTTGCGGGATACCGTCTACATGCATAAATATGTAGTGATAAGCGTAGCGGAAGCTCGTTAAATCCCGCGTGTCTTCCGGTATATGTACTCGGTACGTACGCCGACCTATCGTTTTACGATCACGAAACCTCATCGCGAATGAGATTCGCGTACAGCTTTGAAAAATTAACGAGACCTCGTTTCAATCTTAATTTCAATCTAATTCTTTCCTATTACTTACAGTGATTCACGTTTTTATTTAACATATAGTCATTAAAAGACCCATACGACGCGTGCATATACCTCATAATAAAAACACTATGCGTGTGAATTTTACAAAGATAAGAGACAAACTTTAGCATAATACTATACATTATCGCAAGACTTACTACCGAAAGATTAACGCGTACTGTAAACAGAACTTCTTTAAAAGCCACATATAATCTGCACTCTTAGTCCATAATTCTTTCATCAGTTGCTTATGAATTTGTGCTTCGTCAATTTTTTACTCCATAATTTTAGTCAGTAATTCTGCCTATGTGCCAGACAAGCAAAATAAACTACCATTGATTTGTAAGTAAACGAGGTAATTTTTTACATAATAAAGTAAATTGTTCGATATAATGTGATGCGATCGATTGGACTACTCGTTGAAACGGAATTTAACCACACATTTTCGTGGAGCAAGCCATTTCTATATATGTATGTACATACGTGCTTCTGATTGCGATCGATATTCGATATTTGACTGCTTCTATGTCGACTGATTTCTCGCGAGACCAAGTAAAATTTCGACGTTCATTATTCGACTTCGTGAATTATAAATGGAGTAAAATGCTACCAAGCACATGCTGTTTAATTGGCGCATAAAAAATTAAACGCAGCCAACATTTTGTACACGTAATAACTCTTGTATTTTGTTCAACGAGAGAACCAATCATAGATGCTACAATATTAACAAAAAGTAATAATCTTTACAAGGATATTTGCCTTTGCTGCTACCGTTTGTAACTCGCTTTGGCTTCAATTGATTATTGATACTATCGACAATTGATACGGTATTCTGTTTAATAGATAATGACATATGCTTTCGTAAAATAAAACCATGTGGAAATAAATGCATTTTGCTCTTTCGATATTAATATACCTACTCTCTGAATATATAAAAACTAAACGCTCTTTTGCACATTTATGTTTTCGAACTGGTGCGAGCTGATAACGACAGCGCGGGTTCCCGAAAAATTATAGGGTAAGGTCTTTCCCGCTTTCGACCTTACGGGATGTTAGCGCGAGTTAGTGAACCGTTGCGCCGAAATTAATAGATCTCCGGTCTCCTGCTTCCGGAAGGTGAAAGAGCCTTGATAAACAGCGGACTCTGTATCGCTACCGCTTTAAAATTTATGTCCCGCCGCGGGCTTCAGGTCCGCGCAGTGATTTTTCATTGAACCCTTTGCCCGGCATCGGCGAAAGAAAAAGCGGTACACGGTAGTCGAAGTGTCTATGGTACGCCGGAAATGCAATCGATCTTTTCTACTCCCGGTCGTAAACGCATCCGCCGCGTACAGCCGTTATGTTACCCGTTCTGAAACTTGGCAATCGACCGTTGATAGTTTCCATGTATCAAAAAACATACATACTGTTTTAATCTTTCTACTATTATTATGTGATTTATTTCGCATTGCATACAGTATGTTTCTTCTTTTTGCTAAAATTTGTGTTACTAGTGGTGGACGCGCAAAATTTCTCATTATTATCTCTACCTGTATATTAAGTTATCTAAACCAAATTATCACAACGTAACGAATAAGATATCAAAATTATTAACTAATTTTTGCTATTTTTTGCTTCTAAAATTAATTTTTTTGCTTTAGTTTTTAAAGAATTACGAGAGACTCGATAGCTCAATATTAACTTTCTAAAAACTAAAGCAAAAAATTAGCAAATAATTTTCATGTCTTATTGGTTACGTTCTGATAATTTAGTACAGATAACTTTATATAACTATCTGTATATCGTGTTTACTATGGATATTCAAAACATTAACTTTAAAAGTGATTATGTAATTAAATAAAATATTCACGTGGGTGAATGTTATTTATTTTAATGTAGACGATCTTATTATGACTTACGTTTTAAAGGAATCTATTCATATAATATTTTTCGATATAAATTGCAAACCCATGATGAAGAAACGATACGCCACCTGAATTTTGACATGTCAATATTGTATAACTAAAATATGAGACTAACAATAACAAAAGCGAAATAAACTGTCAAGTTTAAATATATTGTTATGTTTTATTTTACGAGATTATAAGGAAATCGAAAATCAGACTTATCGAGATGGAGAAATTTTAATCTTTGATCTTTCCTGGCGTTTTGTCTCCTCTTTTTGCCCGCTAGCGAAATGTCGGACGACGGCAGGCAAAACGTCTGATCATACTAGAAGGGCCCGAGATAACTACGCAATGGGTAGTTTTCGTGGGACTGGAGAAGCCAAGGGATTCGCGAGGCTAGAGAGTTATCAGAGATGACGAAGCGTTCCCAGGATGGTCCTTACCGTTTTCTGCCAGCCCCCTCGGTGCTAACGCGTTTTACCGCTCATTCACAGCGAAGTCAACATTAGCCAGTGTCACCCTCTTTCTGTTTCAAATGACTTTATTACTGTCTAATTAACCGCACAAAAGATGCAACATACATATAATCAACCAGAATATCGTTATAAATATATGTATTGGAAAATAAGATAGCTCCATGGCAACAGTGAAAGCGGGAAATAATTAAAGAATCGAAATTTTTTAATACTGTAGAGTTAAGCTATTTCATTCTTTAACTATTCTCTAATTAATAAATGTAAAAACGTAATAGTGGTATTATAATTTTTTAATAAGCGGTTAAAAATATTAATAAAATTATAACTTAAATAACGATATTAACAAATTTTTATTAGAAAGTACGAGCATATTTTTGTATCTTCTCTCATATTTAATTAGAAACTCAGAAACACTATATAAATTATATGTATATATTATACACATGACAAAGATTTAAAAATAATTAGGTTATAAAATCTATTCTTTTATAGAACATATTTCTTATTGTAATTATTATTACTTATTATTGATATACTGAAATTATCGAACTTTTGTAATGGCTTTAACGCCGATATTAAAAAATAGCTATTTATATAATAAGATAACCAAGAGAATGTCAGTCACTAATAAACAACTTCCCTGACACGTCGTTATCGCGAAGCTTGAAGGGAAGCTGCGGAATTCACAAGGACGGCAAAGGTTGATGCAACCTGAATTATCCTCTTGTAGGTTTTCGGTGATTCATCATTCTCGAAGACAGTCGCTTCCTTCCGGTGTCGGATATGCGATGCTTCATAAACTTCTTTGATACGGGATAGGAATAAAAGATGACCCCACTGAGAAACGATGTTAGAAAATGCTCGCACTGCGAAAGCGGTTAAAAAATAGATTTTGAGAAGTCCGTTCTACGGAATTTCATGTGACCCGTTTCCATTTATCATTTTGTATCGTTGGGGTAATTGTCCATGACAGAAATAAATATTTCTTTAATACATGATGCGAGGATAGTCGACTTTTATAATCATAATTCTCTCGTTTGTAATGTGAATGCTGGTGACATTAAGGCAACATAAATCTTCAGTTATAAACCTTTCCACGGCAACAGGTATATCGAATAGCAGTAAACCTCTATAACGATGGTTACGCAATGACTTGTAGCCAAAAACACTCATTACTCATTTATACGACACGCTGTTTCTGGCATTAAAAGCTTATAAGTTGGCACTAGTCCTCATAATAACCCTCATAAATTTTGCTTCTACACACTAGAAGCTAATTAAGCTAGCAATAACGCAGTAGGATGTCAAGAAGATATGTAATTGCTGCGATCATATTCCATAATAAATATGTATCATAACGAAACTTGACAAAATAAATAATGTTGGATCAAATGATGAAATAAATGACAACATCTGGTCATTTCTTTTTTAAATATTAACTAGTTTTATAGGCGTCGATGTCATTCGCTGATGTAAGAATAGTATTACAGATTGATTAAATTACCGAAGGAGAACCGTGCAGTAATAAGTTAACGTAATATACTGCATTGTGGTGGTATGTAAATGCGGTATCAGTAGCCCTTACAAATCCACATCGTAAAATATAATCAATCTCCGTAATGCGGTCCTGTAATGAACGTCCGGGAACCCATTATCCTTCGCTTTACCATACAAAGTAATATTTAAACGCGCGTTTCGGCCCGCGGCATTCTCATAGTATGTTAATCAACTCGTACGAATCGCCGCATATTTCACGTGAAAAACGGAAAACGAAAATACTGATTCGACCAGTATCATCCGCGAGCTGACGTTGAATTAATTGCGACGCGCGAGCTGCACGCGCCTTGAATTATTGTGCCCGATTTTTTAGCTCGTGCACGTGCTTGGCGCATTCTAAACCCGGATTCACTCCTAACGCATGCTAACGGCGAATGCGAGAAATTGCACGTGACAAATAAATTCGTAGCTTATTTTTATACGTACGTGAGCGAAATGCGGAAGCGCAGTGCGCACGCATGCACGCATGTACGCGGAAGATAGGTAAGACAGGTAACGAATTATATTTCCGTAATAAGAAGGAATACTCTCTTTCTCTCTAGAATAACGTCCCCTTATGCGGTTACGCAGAAAGACACTGAACAAGCAGACTCTCGTCTGTTATCGTAAATAATCATCAGCCAGACGAGGTGAATAATGGCCCGTCAAGTTTTCCAACTTTTTTTTAAACGTCGGCGAGAGATTAATGCATGCGTCGGTGGTCGGTGGTTCATATAAGCATGTATGCCTGGCATATATGCTTTTATCCATCAATTATTGCTGCTAGTGCAGTGTCCGCCAATGTAAATTACAGCATGGGCCATAGGAACAACGTGCATGGTCAAGAAGGGCAAGAGCAGCGATACGACAACAAGAAAACAAGAAATCAATCGGAGTACTTTCGCTTTTCTTTGTTTCTACTGATAGTTGGTCGATTATTTCCATAATTAGTCAATTGCAATTTTTAATTAAGGCAAGCGTTACCAAATTTGCACAGGTAATCGATTAGCAGTCTACTTTAAGTTTGAAACTTATCCCAGATTTACTTTTCGTGTGGACTTTAATTCGATCTCTCAGGAAGTCAATTTACTTGACATTAATTTGAAAGTTTTACTGGCGTTTATTAAATATAATGAAAATGAGATATGTGTGTGTGTATTATGGAAGAAAAGATGGACGAGATTCGTGAAATTTTGACCGCACATTACATTACGTGTTAGCGTGCATGGAATTGTATCTCCGAAAGTGTAATCGTGCGAATGTAGCAAAGCGCAGGGCAGATATTGCACCAGCAGAAACATTTCTCTTCCCTGGTATGTAACACCCTTTTCTGGCGACACTACGCCGGAAGTGCGACCACCACCGTAGCCGCAACCTCTTTCCGCCGTGTCCCGTGCGGTTATCGTCGACCGCGACATAAAATTTATGGGAAATCTCCATTCGGCGGCAGCCAGCGGTGCGCCTTATGGTGCGCGCATCGAAAAAAGAAGAAATCGGTACGTGCGGCAATCTTTATCCGATCTTTCACCGCCGAACGAAGAGACGCAGCCACCCGTCGACGACCGAACCACGTTCACACAGTTTTCCTCCCGTTCACTCAACCCGCGTTTTTAACCCTCCCCGTTCTTCTTGGACACCCGACCCAAAAGTAATAATGCAATATCGGGACGACTTCGTAGGGAGCTCTCGAAGCTACTTTTCGCTTTTCCGCCGCCAACGGACTCTCGCGTCAGTAGTCACCATTATTTATGAGGGCTGCGTGCCCGGCATACAGCGTGCCCACCTCACGTGTGAGGTCACATACACCCGGGGTCGCATGGCCAGCAGCAGCGAACTAGAAGAAGGTAAGAGTAGGTGATGCAAAGAAGCCGGCTTCGCAGTTGACACGCGATCCTACGACGTGATCGTGCCACTCACTCACTTACCAGAAGCCGCCACGAGAGATGATGGGCCACGTGCCGCGTTCTACGTCGTGCATATATGTATACCGCCCCGAAAGGAAAGGAAGGAAAGACCGATTTAGAACCTTCCCTTCACCCAGGAATCGCGGCCGTACTGACGGTGATTTTATCGCATCGACCGGGAATCGACTCTCCTACCTGTAATTTCAGGTAATACGCGGATATGATCCTTCTCCCTCGCCGCGCTACTGCATCCACACTCTCATTGCTGACTCTTCCGATATGCAAATCGTACCTACATGAATCTTCTCTAGGATGTATGCCACGTCAAAATTGGATGAAGTGCAAAACAAACTTTCTACTGTTTTGTTTTGCTTGGACCGTTATATGTTACAAATTGAATTTATATTATAAATTACAATTTACATATATGAGATATTTTGTATCTTCAATCATCTAATGAGGCTAGAGGTCTTAAAAAAATCATTGTTTTAGATAAATGAAAAGTTAATAAAAATATATATTCTTTAATAAAAACGCACGGAATATTCATTTTTAACTTCCTTTTAAACTGTTATATTTAAGCATTAGCTTAAGAAACTAATTGATATTAAAAAGTAAAAATAAGCTAATAAATTGAATTTCAAACATATAAATATAAGTCATGGAACTTAACATCTTAATTAAAACAAAGAAAATTTTACTTTAATAAAATTTGAAATTTAATTATCAAGTAATAACTTGGTTAGATATAATGTTGAAGAAAGTTACGACATTTCTTATGAAGTGGTTCTGATTTAAATTTTCATTAAAGAAAAATTAAATAATGATGAAAAGTAACCTGAAAAACGGCACAATCGTTTTACAACTATTATTCCTGCTATTGATTTTTCTATTTCCCATTCTATCTACAAATTTCTATTAAAAATATTTTTTACTTCACCAATTTACGTAACTTTTCTTTAGAAAAAGTTCAATCAATTCTCATTTATTTCGCAGTTTATATATAACCTTTTTTTTATATATAACGTTTTTTCAATTTTTAATATTTACGTAACGCTAAAACAAAATCCAATTAAAATAAAATTCAAAATTAAATAAAAACTTTGTTAAAAACTACTGAAATTGTTGTAAAACGTAATTCATACGAATCGTAGAATTTCTGATCGATTATGCTAAATTTTATTTAAGTTTTTGTCGATTTAGAAATACAGTTTCAAGTTTGGCGAGGAGCGTGTAGGTAAATAAATTGATAAAAAATATATAATACTATACTGACGCTCCATGTCTATACATAAATTAATTTTGGATGCTAAAGCGAGAGATAGTGCTAAGACCGACTTTAGTGCACTAACGAAACCGCGCTAAACAAACGATCCAAGACGTAACAACTACCGATAAACGCTATAAACCCAAATCCCCCGAGTGCAGCCGTTACAAGGGTAACGACTTGAGGATGAGAAGGGTGTCACCCTACACGTCCTGACCGTGCATCATTCTCCGAACTGGTAACCACCAGTCACTACCCCTTTATGCCATACATCGCCTGTATCCAACGACTCAATGCACGAGCATCCACGTACGTCCTATTACGTGACGAATGCCACTGGCATCGGCAGCCTTCCCTATTCGCCCCGAAAGACAAGATTACCAGCTAAAATCCTCTTTTCCCCGTATAGCGAAAGCTTTCCGACGTTCGCACCACTTTCGGATAGCAAAGTCGAAATAAGGCTTTCATGCGGCTGTAGGGGGATTATAACATGACGAAAAGACGCGACGTGACGTAAACTCGCATTTTCTTCCGAGACTACATGAACGACACAAACGATTATGCTGTTTGCGAAAGCATTCTATTTGCACGATTTTCTGTCATGTAATTTACGAGATTTGTGGTTATTAGATCACCCGACCCATTAAATTAGTCTGATTAATTTTGAAATTACATAATAACGCATAATACATGATAATGTAGGTTTATAGTGATAGGTAACCTACTAAATTATGTAATTTATTCACAAACTGTTATCGTTCATACCAAGATTTAAATACTGTAATTAGCATAATATATGACAGATGTTCATTACAGCTTCTGTCTGTTGAAATATTTAGGTAAGATTTATATTATAGTATTATATTGTAATCATTATTTATGAATACTAAAAATCTTATGTGCATTTATTATATAAGCATCAATTTAATAAATCTAAATTTAAAAAAGCTCTATTTACATTTATCTCCGTAAATATAAATAAACTACTCTGTGGCTTGCATATCCAATTTTAATAGCAATTGAATGTACAAAAGCTTAATAACAATTGGATGAGCGTTTCATTTTTTTTTATGTAAACAACAAGCGTTAGGCGAGAATCGAGAGGCGAGCACTTTACTCTCGTAATAAGAATCGCTGCTGCTAAGTAGTTTCAAAGAAATGCCGATGGAAAGTGGAGTGCTAGAAAGTGGAACTGAGGTTTACAAAGGGTTCGCGATTATCCTGCCGCTACAACGAGGATCTAGCGTAAATCGAGCTACGGATTTTCGAGGATACACGGTACCTAAGCCGAACCCTCTTCTCCCCCGTTTTTTCATTCGCGCCGTTGTCTTTTCTTCCCAGCATCATCCACCGCGAGGAAAAGCTTCTCATCGCATCTCCTCGCTTTCCGTTCTTGATACCTCAATATCATTAGAGCCGACCGTATGATATCCACAGCCGGATTGCTACGTAGACTCTCGAAATTCAATGGCACCATAGCTTTTCTCAATAAAAAGGAAAATTCTATAAAAGATCCTCGGTCTCGCCAGATCTTATTTATATCAGATCGATAGAGTGCCTCTTAATGGCGGTTTGGCGACCCTTTCGGATTCTCCAGCTTACAGTTATACGTGAAATTCTACGTATGCTTGTGTGTGTATGTACATGTTTCGTACGTGGGTGCGAAATTCTATCGCCCACTTTTGAAGCAATGTCCCCGAACCCAACCGACTCGGAAAAAGCAATCGTTAAAGCGAGCTCAGCGCGTCGGCTCGGACAGCTTTTCACTAGGGACGGTCTGCAAAGCTCCGCCATGACCTCGGAGAGCTTAAGCATGCACAGTACTTTCCAGGAATATCCGCACACGGAAGATCGTCAAAAGTGAATATCAGCGGGATTTCGGTGGAAGTGTCTTTAATGTCGCAGGATATTATATATTTGACTACCGAAATTTTCATAGAGGTACTGATTTTAAATTTTAATATAGTTTTTAATTGCATAAATTTAGACTATGAAAAGCGATTTAAAATTATACATTTTTCTCGTTTTCAAAAAGAGTTTTAAAAAGACTAAATAAAGAAATACTTTTATTATAATATATTTATCTTTCGTTTAATAAAAAAAAAGAATAAAAAGTTTCATATCGTGTTTAATTAGATATATATAAAAACTATCTGTATTATACATGCAAATGTTTCAATCACCCGTTGCTATTTATTCACATATCTCTGTGAGAGCTCGAGATAGCGGTAAACTTGCAGTGTTAAATGAGTAAATACACACAATACTATTTAACGCTGTTCGAAGCAATAGTGCAATTGAATATCGTATCGGTCGAGAATATTGTTTGATATTGTTTCGACTATTGCTTAATGTGTTTAGATACAGAGAATATTCCGTGCTTTCAGTGTGTTAGAATTAATCAGATGGGACAGACGGTAATTCTTCAGAATGTATAGTCTCCAATGTTATGCGATCGCTTTAGCTGTTACTGCGTTTGACAAATTGTTCAGCAAACACGGTGAATTAGAAAGATACATTAGCAAGACGAATGGCGAAATTAAAAAAAAAAGAGAGGCGTCAAGTGCCGATGGCGCCAGCGACGATAAATGGGAATCGCAAAAATCATGCTGTCGTTCATGCACATGCCACCCGCCACGCCGGAATGCGATTACATTTCAATAGTTTATGCACATTTTTACGAGATGATATAAATCAAGCTCAATGCTACTTTTACATATTTATTTATTAATATTTAGTAATCATTTACTGATGACCATTCCTAAATCTTGTATCATTTTGTGTTGCAACGAAAAAGTAATTGAATCAATGAAATGGATTACGATAATCAAACTCTACACGGAAATATTGTGAGAGATAATGCGGGAAACGATCGGTGCAAGCGGAAAAATCCGTGGTGCATTAAACACTTCTTGCTGTACAAAAGTACACCAGGAGAAACGATAGAAAACGAGGAGACATTTCTTCGTGCAGTCCTCTCGGCTTTTATAGCGGTTTAGTCGAGTAGTAATTTCGCGCCATTGCCGTTCTTGGTTGCAGCGAAAGATGGTGTGAGGAGGTGGTCAGTCGAACGCAGTGCACGCGCAAACGTAATTCCGTTTTCCGCTGTCCACTGTGTCCTTAAAGCGCTTCCGCGCTATGCGTCCATTCCGCAAATGGACGCGTATTCAACCACGTGTTAAACGAATATTCGTTCGACTTTCTGCACTCTATTAAGCTCGCTCATTCACGTATTCCTATTTACGTTTATCTATCAAAACTTTTATCCTGCGGATGTTATCGTGTTTGACAAAAGATCACTCGAAGGACTCGATCTGCAAAGGAATACGTCGATTATACATTTTTTTTTCTTACTTCTCGACTGACAACTGTATTCTTAAAAGTGAAATAAAAGAAGTATCTCAGAATATATTCCTACGTATCCTTCATCAAAATTTTCTGTTAAATTTCGAAGCTTCAGGTGACGAATATTCGCTTAACCGCATTGAGCGCACGAACGAGGAAGGTTCGCATGTTTATTAGGAGAAATGTATGCGGGTACATGCGAGGACAATATGTGGCTGGTAATCGAACCGGCAAATCAACTAGAATCGCGCGATCGAATCTAGTTGGAATTTCAGCGAAATTCGGCCCCGAGGCTGGGGATCGCGCGCACGAGCACGAGCACACGTGCCTCCTCGCCCTTCTACCTTTCTCGAGGTCTCTCCACGAGCTATTTCTCTCCGGGGCGATTCAGGATAGCGTGCCTGAAACACGAGTCCGATATTATCGCTCGGCGTGCAATTTTGCCCCGTAGTTACGGCACGGTACGAAAAGGGACTCCGCGATCGATGACCGCGAGACGGACGAGGTGAACACTCATGATCGCGCCGGCATGTTAATTGGCTGACACTAAATAATGCCTTCACCTGATACCGAGCGTTAGTCGCGGGCAAGGACAGCGCGCAGCTGCGAGAATTAATTTCTAGTCGCGCGGTTAAGCCCGACTATGTTCCCATCCCCGTTTCACGGTGTTCTGCAATTTCGTTCCGCGTAACAGATGCGGTATCGTATTCACGATATGTCGCCGTTACACAGACAACGCATCATATCGCATCCCATATTATCAACTTAGATGGCAGTATAGTGTGTTGATCACGAGGAGATAATTAACGGTACGGATGCGATGGATTGCGGATCGTTGGAAATGCGCCGCGTACTGACTTGTCGACGCAAATTTTCCCAGATCTGCGATAATCGTCGCTTTTACTCAGGTAATTACATGCTGCCGTGCTTCAAATCGAAAAAAAATATTTTCTAAGCGTAGTAGGTCGAATCGAAAATTCACTCCATTACGTGGCAAAGTTTTCTTCACAGCAGTTGATTCGCTCGTGCTCGGTTCGCACGCGACGTAAGTATAGATCGAAACATCGTACGGTAATTTTTTTCAAGTCTGCGATTCAGTCGAATCGATAATGTCGAAAATATATTTCTTTCATTTTTCACCCCTCCGAGAGAATTGATCTCAACCTGTATTTGTTTAGAAATATTGACGCAACAAATAAATTATAATCTTCATTGAAGTCTTAATTTATCGCGCATGTTTATTTTAACGAATAAATAAAGATTCAGCCACCGTTATTATTTCGAAACTGCCCTTTTGCACAAGGAGAGGAAAACAGCGAAAATCATTTCATTGCGCGATTATCTGCATCATCGATAGAAACTCCATTGCTCGTCGCGGTGTTATCGCGCGATGGCCTACGCAAACCGATTAATCAGGTTCCGCAAAATACCCGAAACTGGGCGTCAAGCAAACGGGCCAATGGTCCGGGCCATTACCGAATCAGAATTGTTTCCGAAATTCCCTGTAATCTGATAGGAACGCGATCTGGTGGTTTGCATGATGTACGCAAATAATTCTAAAAATAAAAGAGAGAGGAAACATTTTAGCGCGCAAACGTGTGTGTCTTGCTGCAGGCGAAACGAAATTATGATCTGTTACAGATAATAACTTTCACGGCGAACGTAAATTCGAATTGCCAGTTTTCGATCCCGTTTTATCCGATATGAATGCCTGTCCCATCGATTTTGTCATAACATATGGGTAAATAATATTGGCGTCTCGCGGTTTACGCTGTATGTCTCTATAATTTATCGTTGCTTTATTCGACGCGTAATTTTAATATTTACTAGATACTAGAGCAAATCCGAGTATTTTATGTCGTGGAACTGACAAGTTCTCTTAGAAAAGTGCTTATTGATTAAACAGTTTTTTAATGTTGGTTCTTTTTAAAGGACACAGTTATATCGATCCATCGATTTATACATATATGAATCATATAATATACATAGTATATCAATTAAAAGATTTTCTTATAAATATTTATTAGGTATTTGAGATGACTAGAACATAAAGATTGACTATTATAATTTTGAATGTTTTTATTTAAAAAATATTTTTTTAATACAATAATTTCTAATAATTTCTAATAATAAATGTTCAATAATACCATTTTTTAATAAAATATTTACTTAATATTTGCTTAATTTGATTTTAAAGTATTTAAATTTTATCATCTTTCGATTGTAATAGAATATCACCGCTGGCTATTCAAGATAAGACGAATTATCAGTTGTAACAGCATATTCCAGCGGAAACTAAAAAAGAAATTTATCTCGCAGCAAATTACAGTCACTATATTCTAATCTTATTCATAAAATAAATATTATTTTTATAAAATAAATTATTTTTACTGTTATAATCAATTTCAATTTGGTTGATAGTATAAAGAAAGGTTTCTTAATCATGAAAACACGGAGAATATATTGCTGCGTAATGACTAAGCAAATCTATATTTCGAATTATTGTGTAAATTTTCACATAACAATTTTCAATCAATAAACAGTTTTAAAGTAAGCAAGATTCAGTCATAGTTTATGCAATAAGGTCCAGGTCGAACTATCATTTATGATTATTGAGCAGGTGGTTCCCATTCTACTCCTGAAGCTGCGGATATCCGGGTCCCCATGATCCCCATGGTCCTCCTGATCCCCATCCTGGTCTCCATCCTGGTCTCCATCCTAGTCCTATCCATGGTGTTCGACACGTTGTAACCATAGACACGTTAAACCATAGATTTACCCATGGATTTACCCATGGATTTACCCATGGTTTAATACACTTTAACGACGGGCAACATTCATCGTCACTTATGCACTGAAAAAGATTACGCGAGATTATGATTTTGCACGATATCTTTTGTATTACATATTTTAATTATTTAACTTCATGCACTTTCATCACTTCTGTTGATTTAGTTCATATTATCCACGTAATTATAAAATTGTTCAGTATAATCAACAATCAAATCTTGCCTATTCACTGCTCAAAATACTTAAAATGTTTACACTTTATAGGAAAATATCTTTCACTCATTCTTTATTCTGTATAATAAATTGTAATAAAAAAGGTAAAACGTGTTTTCTATAGAGAACATATTTAATACACCAGATTAATATAAAATATATATATATATATATAAAATATAAATAACAATCAAATAAACTAAGTGCCACTACACAACATTTACGTTTCTTATATTAATTATATTCTTGAATATTTATGGAATTTTCTAATTGTGTCTATATAACTAAGTAAATTTATATTTCCAATTATTGTGTAAATTTTTACATAACAATACACAGTTTTAAAATAAGCAAGATTCAGTCATAGTTTATGCAATAAGGTCCAGGTCGAGCTATCATATAAATATATAAATCTATATGAATTACATAAAATTTATCATATTTTTCGAAAGTACACTATAATATTAAGTTATATTAATTAATTTAATGGCTTTCACGAAACATATATATATATATATAAATAAATAAAAAATTTGGATATACATTTTTACAATTTTAAACATAATATTGTGTAATTATGGTACTTACTTGCTTTCCTTGGTTGCAGGCCTCGGCCTCGGGTTCGACGGCCATGACTAAAGTCATTGCGAGAAGTGCAAAACAAAAGAGCACGATGAGTTTTCCCATTTTAATTAATTGCTTGAGAAATTCCTGTTTTATAAGTATGTAGAAATGTTGAGAAAGCAAAAAAACCACTTTTAAATTAGAAATGCAGCTTTCGTATTCTCACCTGTAGTCAGCTGAGTCAAATTCAAAGTGAATCATTTTAGCGATCGTTCAGCTTATATACAGAATCAATGTACACATAGAAATATAGAACGATAATCTCTTTAAAAATATGGGCGTGTGATGCAGCTTGAGAGATTTTACAAGTCTACGCTATGTATACTCGTGTCACTGACATTATCATTTATCTTCATCAATTGTATGAGAGTCATAGGAGTAAACACATTACGTAAAGATCTATGTATTTGTGAATCTTGACAAAAACTCAGAAAAATTATAAACCCCCCGCAAAACAATATCGTGATAACAAAAGCCTTTCCTCGTGGTCCGCGATAGTGTCACAATGCAATCGCGTCACTTTCTTATTTATCCGATATTTTTATTCGATATCGCGACAACTAGCCACAACTAGCACACGTGCTTACTGCAATGAAAATATCACTAATACCACGAGAGAAATAAATTTCAGTATATATTAAATGTATAAGATTTAATTCTGTTAATTTTATAATCATAATATTGAAGCATGTATAAAGATTTGTACAATAAGCCAACAAAATATCCTTTTAGAATGATGTTTTTGATAATAATGACACTTTTAATTTTTAATATTTTCAATCAAAATGCTGGAATTTATAATAAATCGCGCCACGTAATGTTCGGATGAATCATTTCTTAGTATCTTTCCAATTCTTCTTTATTTTTCGCATACGTAAAACTTTTCTAAAGCCAGCTAACGTCATTCCTATAAATTTCATCATCAAAACAGGAAGATATATTCTCATTTCGTGTTTATCTCTACGCAAAGCATGATAAGACGTGCAAATTTTTTCAATCATAAATTACAAATGAATCAAGATTTAGTACACAACTACATTACGATAACAAAGGTAAATAGACACGTATAAGAATATGTTAATAATTTAACAGGTACAGTATGACGCAGAAAATCATCTTTAGTTGAGTCGAAAAAGACTTCGTGAAACTTGTAGTAACATATCTCAAATATTATTGAATTTTTCCTCTAAATAGATTGTCATCCTAAATGTTTAACCCGAGACATAAGTATTTAATAAAGCACATGTCTGTATGCAATTTATATAATTTATATTATATTAACGCATGTTTAATTGTATTACAGTCATATTACTTTATATACAATAACATTAATAACGTTACTAATTGCAAATTAATTTTGTAACGATGCACGCATCGTTCCAGAACTGAACGTTATCGGAAATCGCCAAATATCACCGAACGACTTCACGACGATCGGCCACTGTATTACATGAACAAACTAATAAAAAGTAACAGTCAATGTACGATTATTGTCATATAAGCTATTCATTACTTCAATAATATGGTTAAATTATATAACAACTTATTTTAATTCTATAAATTAGAATCATAACATGCTAGTGTAAGTTTCGTGTGTCTTTAATGTCAGTTACAGATCCTCAGAATTTGCAAACGAATTACGTTAATTCTGAAAATTGTTATAAACTCTGAAAAAATCTATCGGAATTCTATACTTAGACAATATTTTGATAACATATGAATTAATTAATCATTCCGTAATTAACTCCAATTAACTAATGCATCGACCGCCTGTCCGTTTGTGCATATTGCAGACTCCCGTTCCCATTACATCTGCCGCCTCAAGGAACAGGAGCTGCAGAATTCTCAGTGTATATGAAGGGTTCTCATCTTGTACCGTATAATGCCGGCAAAATTACAGATTAGACGTCTGTCACAATGAATATTCCCGCGAATATCGTGGCAATAAAGGGCCCGGACATGACAATTTTATGACAGCGGAATTTGTATTAAGTGAAAATGGTGCTATACCGACTGGTAATATTGTTAAAAATGCAACAACAGATTCAAATATGGCGTGGTCAAATGCAACATTACTATGCGCATGGATAGTGCAGTTAACTTATGATTAAGTGATTTCCGTTCCTTTATGCTTTTGACTAGCGTTGCACTCTCTCTCTCTTGCTCTCTCACTATTGTAAGCCGCACGTTGTAAGATAAGATTTATTCAGTTCTCAACACAGTAATTCTGTACACAGATTTTGTATGCTCATTATATAATTCCACTCTGTTTGTTTAAAGCACTGTTCTGTGTACTAAAAATAAAGTTTTGTTTTATATCGTGTATCATTCTATTTCACTATTAATTAAAGTACACCTTCTAAGAGGTTATGGGCCCAGGATACGTGGCATAAGAAAGAATGATGTCAGACACACGATTTACTATTACAAAGTTAAACAATACAAATTTCCAAGTATGGAAATGTAAAGTAGAATTACTGCTGATAAAGGAAGATATATGGCACACAATTAAGAAGTCCAGACCGACGGAACCAGACGAAACATGGTTAAAGGCGGATAGACAGGCGCGTGCTACAATAGGCCTACTCGTAGAGGATGATCAGTTAAGGCACATTAGAGATACAAATAGTGCTAAAGAAGCATGGACAGCACTGCAGAATTACCACCAGAAGGCTTCCCTTACAAACCAGGTATTTCTATTCAAGAAAATTTGTAGTATGAAACTTTCTGAGAATGGCGATATGGAAAGTCACCTGAATGCTATGCTCAACGCAGTAGATCAGTTAGCTGCACTCGGAGAAGCGTTAAAAGATAAAATGGTCATAGCTTTATTATTATGTAGTCTCCCAGAATCCTATAATACATTAATAACAGCTTTGGAAACAAGATCGGAGGATGAATTGACTATAGAACTTGTAAAAGGTAAACTTTTAGACGAGGATAGAAGACGTAAAAATGCCAGAGATCATATGGATGACAGTAAAGCACTTAAAGTGACGTCTAAAAGGTTTGCAAAAGTTCCATCGCAGAAGAAAGATGCAAAAGATATCACTTGTTTCTTTTGCAGTAAAACAGGCCATTTAAAGAAGGATTGTAGAAATTACAAAAAGTGGAAAGCAGCTAAGGAAAAGGAGAAGGCGAATCAAGCAGTCGACGAAGATACTACACATATCTGTTTCAACGTGGGAGACGGTTGCAGTGAACGTACATGGTACATCGATTCAGGAGCAACGAGCCACATGTCAAACGACAAGAACTTCTTCAAGGTACTTAATGCATGCACAAATGAAAGAATAAAGCTTGCAAACGGTGATGATGCAAATGTGTATGGAATCGGAGATGGTTATCTCAACTGTAAAGACGGTAAAGGCGAATGGAATACAATTACGGTAAAAAATGTATTATATGTTCCTACATTAGAAGGAAATTTATTATCTGTAAGAAAATTAACAGAAAAGGGCCTTCAAGTAAAATTTATGGAAAAGGTGTGCAATATAATTAAAGGTGAAACCATTGTGGCCACAGCAGATTTAAATGGCAACTTATACAAACTACATGTCGATCAAAAGGCTCTACTAACAGTAGAAAATCATCGGAAGGATTGTCAGCATACATGGCACAGGAAGCTCGGTCACAGAGATCCAGAAGCGATAAAGTACATGGAAATGAAGGGTCTAGCAACAGATATGAAGATAACGGATTGCGGTTTAAGAGGTGTCTGTACAACATGTATAAAAGGCAAAATGACTAGGCAACCATTCCCAAAAAAGTCATCTAGCAAAACGGAAGAACTACTAGACCTAATACATACGGATGTTTGCGGTCCTATGCAAACGAAAACTCCTGGTAATAAACGTTATGTACTGACTCTCATTGACGACTACAGTAAGTATACAGTAGTATATCTTATGGAATATAAATCAGAAGTAACAGAAAAAATTCAAGATTACGTAAGAAACATGAAGACAAAATTCAAGAAGGTTCCTAAAATTATACGATCTGATCAAGGCAGAGAATATGTAAACACAGAATTAAAGGACTTTTTGCGGAAGGAAGGAATCGAGATGCAGTACACCGTTGGATATGCACCAGAACAGAACGGTACCGCAGAAAGAAAAAATAGATACCTTATGGAGATGGCAAGGTGCATGCTATTTGATGCAAATTTACCTAATAAATATTGGGGAGAAGCGGTATGTACAGCAAACTATATACAAAATAGGATATATACGAAGACGACTGATATGACACCATTTGAAAGATGGTACAAAAAAAAGCCATCACTACAGAATATACATGTATTTGGTTCAAAAGTATATACACATATTCCAAAGGAATTAAGAAGAAAACTTGACGAGAAGGCAAAGGAGCTTGTATTCGTAGGCTACGCAGAAAACGCGAAAGGATATCGTTTATTAGATACAAGCACAGACAAAGTCATCCTGAGCAGAGATGTAATTTTCTTCGATGAAAGCAACAAGTCGAACGAGGTGATTACTCAGGAAGAACAATCACAAATAAATGAGGAAGTTATATGGGAAGTGGAGAGGAAGAAAACTCTACATGAAAAGAAGGACAACAGTCAAGAAGAAAAAACAACTGTTGAAGAGGAGAGCGAGGAAAATCATGAAGATCAACAGTTACGGCGATCATCAAGACAAAATAAGGGTGTTCCACCAAGTCGATATTGTAATTTGGCACAATATATCGAAATCGAAGAAGTAGATGAACCTAATACATATAAGGAAGCAATATCTTCACCTAACAGCGATAAATGGATCAAGGGCATGAACGACGAATATGATTCTCTTATGAAAGCTGGCACATGGACATTGGTAGATAAACCCGTGGACAAAAACATTATCGGATGCAAATGGGTCTACAAGGCGAAGACAGATGCTCAAGGACACGTCGTGAGATACAAGGCAAGACTGGTCGCTCAAGGCTACGCACAGGAGTATGGTGTGGATTATGAGGAAGTATTCGCACCAGTGGCGAGGCAAACGACATTTAGAACATTGTTAGCGATAGCAGGAAAATACGGACTAGCAGTCAGGCACTATGACGTAAAGAATGCATTTCTCAATGGAGTCTTAGAGGAAACAATTTATATGTCGCAGCCCAAAGGTTTTGAGGTAGAAGGTAAAGTAGATATGGTATGTAAACTTAATAAAAATATCTATGGTTTAAAACAAGCAGCTAGAGTTTGGAATAACAAGTTAAGAGATATTTTAATAAAAGAAGGGTATAAGCAAAGTGAAGTAGATTTGTGTTTATTCACTAAAGAAAGCAAGACTGAAAAAAATTATGTAATCCTCTATGTAGATGATATTATAGTAGCTAGCAATAATGTAAAATATATATCTAGTTTATATAAAAAATTATGTAATCATTTTGAATTAGTAGATCTTGGAGATATTAGTTATTACTTAGGTATTAAGGTTACAAAGGATAAAAACGGAATTTATAGTATTAGCCAAACAAGTTACATTGAGAAGTTGCTAAAGACTTATAAAATGGAGGATGCAAAGGAATCTAAAGTACCACTCGATACAGGTTACAGAAAAGTAAAAGATAATACAAATAGTATTGAAAAAAAGAATTATCAAAGTCTAATTGGAGCCTTAATATATATAGCTACAAGCACTCGTATAGATATAGCTGCAAGCGTGTCGATACTCAGTAGAAAAATGAATTGTCCTACGGAATTAGATTGGTTAGAGGCTAAGAGGATAATTCGGTATTTAAAAGGCACTAAAGATTTGAAATTAAGGTTAGGAGCTGTAGAGGAGAAAGAAAAGGATATATTACTCGGCTATTCAGACGCAGACTGGGCACAAGCTGTAGAAGACAGGAAGTCTAACAGTGGATACCTGTTTAAATTTAATGGAGGCACAATCAGTTGGGCGTGTAGGAAACAGTCGTGCGTTGCATTATCCTCAACTGAGGCAGAATATATTGCTCTTGCAGAAGCATGCCAAGAAGCAGTATGGTTACGAAATCTGCTAAAAGACTTCAACGAAGAGCAAGTACAACCGACTATAATATACGAGGACAACCAAAGTTGTATCAAGTTAATAAATACGGATAAGTATAGTAAAAGAACGAAACATATTAGTATTAAGTATAACTATGTAAAAGATTTAAGTGTTACAGGTATTACTAGTTATAAGTATTGTCCAACTGAATTAATGGCAGCAGATATATTAACTAAGCCACTTGAGAGAATAAGACTGAAAATTTTAAGACAGCAAAGTGGTTTAGATGGCTAAAAGGAACTGTTGTTGAGGAGAAGTGTTAAAAATGCAACAACAGATTCAAATATGGCGTGGTCAAATGCAACATTACTATGCGCATGGATAGTGCAGTTAACTTATGATTAAGTGATTTCCGTTCCTTTATGCTTTTGACTAGCGTTGCACTCTCTCTCTCTTGCTCTCTCACTATTGTAAGCCGCACGTTGTAAGATAAGATTTATTCAGTTCTCAACACAGTAATTCTGTACACAGATTTTGTATGCTCATTATATAATTCCACTCTGTTTGTTTAAAGCACTGTTCTGTGTACTAAAAATAAAGTTTTGTTTTATATCGTGTATCATTCTATTTCACTATTAATTAAAGTACACCTTCTAAGAAATATTTTAAATAAAAATATTCTACCAGCGCGACTTTGTTCTTACAATAGCTAAAACGTTAATATCTCGGTGGCGTAACGAATGCGTGCTCACGCAAATATTTCGCAACAATGTATCAGATGGAAAATCGACGCGACGCATTCTGGGCTTTACCATAGATCGATTGTGTTTCGGATTTGAATGGAAACAATTCCGCACCGCTATCGGTTTACGACACCGCCGTGCCGTAATCCTACATTGGCGTTGCCGATGTATGCGAACTGTGTAATCAGGTTTTCGAAAAATTCTCGAAATCACGCAGGCGTACATACAGCTAATGGAGCCATATTGTTACGTTAAACTGTTTCCGACATTGCGTGTAATCTGAAAATACCAATTAATCGCTACCTGAAATAGATAAATACTTACAATATTTCGTATTATCAACGCGAGAAACAAGATTGCTGTGTCAATAACCAATAGAAATAATCGATATACAATAGCTCAGAGATTCAGAGACGAAAAGTTCATCATCAGTTGCGCGAGACTTTTGGCCCCCATTAACGCAGAGTTAACAAACAGGGCGAATAACGACTCAGTGGAGTACTCATTAGATAAAACTGTCAGAAATATATGGAGCAGGAACATGTATATACCGTTGTAGTCAACTATCAGATTTGCGAAATTGCAGACCGAAATCGAGAGATCAGTAATCCGGTACGGAATAGTTCGGCGAACGGTAAACTCAACGTCGCCGCGCACGAGTTAATAACGCAACAACTTCGAGTAAATGTACACGGAAACGATACGTTCGTAACGGGTCGCCCGTACGCAATACTGAAAGACCGTGGTCGACTCTGATTTCCTACCGTAACTACGAGCCGGAGAGTTTCAGCAGTTTCCGCTCTCCCTTCATCCGTGAGTAGCTATCTCTTGTCTGTTCCACATATAATGAATAACTTAAGGCTCCGCGTGATCCTCGTATTTTCTCCTCCGCGTGCCACGTGATATTCCTACATCTCCGAGGCTATCCGAAGCTTCAGAAACTCTACCGGCAGATGTATGTCGCGTAACAACTTGGGTGCGCAAGACTCGCTCGGCGTAATCAGTTTCTTGCCATGCGAATCGAGCGCGTGCGCGATAAACCCGCCCGGATTTGTAACGCAAATCGAGCATTCAGCTCCTAAAAATCGATCATAATCCGCGGGGACGTGTTAATTCAGGGGGAACACCGGCCGAGGCACAATCGCCGAAAAAAAACCGAGTTTACTATCGTGAGCCTGTATAACGTGAATGGTAACAGCGGGGAGCTGGCGTTGCGCGCACGGGCATTATTTTTCGTTGTATTTCGGCAACAGCGTCGTTTACAACGACGAAAAGCGCCGTTAATATTGATAAAACCGTTTTACTGCGCTGAAGCGGTGGCGCTTAATATCTACCCTAACGCGCGCGACCCTTTTCTCTACGCACCCTTACGAATTGTCACGATTTAGTTCTTTGACGGTCGTCATCTCGACCCTGCCCTGCACTCTCCGATCCAATCATCCCCTTATAAGCGCTTTTTTTCCCTTTCTGCCCTTCCCTTTTTATCTCTCTCCATCTCTCCGCAATCCGACATCCCTTTCCAGCGGGTTCACGGTGGCCTCCCTTCCGTAAATAAACAGTAAAAGTACTAGCCCAATAATAGCAGCGGCAGTGATTGATACCCGGTCTGCAATAATACTGGGTGGTTGAATAAAAAGTCCCCCGATGGACGATGGACGGCCGATGGACGGCCGTACGACGTGCTGGAGAACCCGAGCACTAATGATCGATACATCAATCAGTCGGAATCGCCCGGCGCGTGATTTTCGTTTCATTAAATATCTACAAAATGCGCAATGCACCCGTCGACCGTTTTATTTCTCGTTTCTCGTTGCCCTCGCCACCAAGGGATCATTATTTTCTTTCGCTTCTGCCCTTTCACTATTACGGGCTCGTTTCCCGGACCTTCTACCACGTATGCAGCTTTCTGCAGTTTTAACCGAACAATGTATCTCGCGATTGTGCTGCCGGGCGAATCAGAGCAGTGCATTAGCGACGATTGATGCGAGCGATCCAGCAAAATAGTCGCCATATGCGATAAAAGCATTTTCTTTTTCGATGCTGTTGACAATTATTTACATTTCACATTATTTAAACAATTAAGAATGTATTTCATCATCTATCTGAGATGTATGGGTGTGATTAAACCTATTACGCAAAACTTTATAAAACATTGAATGTAAGCATAATATTAAAATTTATTCATTTTGACGCATTTTGTAATTCTTAAATTTAAAACTGTTCAATTAATTGTCCACCTATTGTCCACCGATGAAAAGAGTTTATAGTTTTTCACATTTTAATTCAAATTTTAGTCCATAAAAGCATTGTAATCATTTTCAGTTCCCTTTTTTCATTCGTTCTATGTTGCTTTTACAATTGCAAACAAGATGAATAAAATAGCCTTGTAAAGTGTGAGGACCGAACATTATTCGGAGCAATAAAGCTTGTCAGCGACAAACCAAAAAGGCTAGCCGGCCATGCGTTTTCCCGACGTCATAAATTTCCTTCCTCTGCATCTAGCAACAATTCATCGTCATTTTCGGAGTCTTTCTCGCACCGTAAGGCCTCAAGAATGTAGAAAAGATGAGGAATGGTATCCGCCAGTCACGATTTAATGTTCCCGCTCTCGGGTGTGAAAACGTTGATCGATCGCCGAACACGCCAGTGAAGGGTAGCCAGGTAAGACGACAAGAGATATCTCCTTATGTGAATCTACTTTACCGAAGGAATCTATTTGCTTCATTTTTATTTTCGAATTTTGCGCATAGAATGAATAGCCGCGATATGTCTCACAAGAAATCAATGCTTTATAATAATTTTATCTGCTAAAAATTTTTATCCATTAACATAAATTTTATAAACAAAAAATAATATAGTTCGTGTTTCTGCCTTTAATAGAAATTTTTTTGATAGAAAAATATGTACCTTTAATTTATAAGATCAGGATTCCTTCAAGTAAGTGTTCATTTCTTGCGCAAATCTTGCGTAATTTTTATGATCTTAATTTGTGCACAAATCGGCGAACGAATACAGTTTTAATGAAGTATTAATTATAAATATCGTCTATATTTTCGCATGAAGAAACCTTATGCAACGTGAGACACATCGCGCACTCGCTTATAACCTCGTACCTATATCTACATACCCGCGATACGTTCACGCCATGTTGTAATTACCTATTAGGTTGGCTGGCGCAATGCACTTTATAACCAGCATGCACCCTTTTAACGCCCCACGCGCGGTTGTAGAGCGATCGCGCGAGAGGGTATCCGCGAGGAAAATTACTATCGAGCATCACGGCGGCTACGTGTCCGTATTATATCGCCACCACGAACGCCGCGTAATCCAATTATTTATTAACTCCTCGTGCAACGGAACACAAACATGTAAATGCAGCTTGTAACATAGACGCTTTAACGTAGTCGCGATAATCGCCGAATATTTACTGAAAAATTTAGATGGAGTTTAAATTTTGCTCGATTTAATGGCATTTCTCGGACAGAAATGTTAAAATATTTTACTCGAAAGGTTCAATGACATATATATCCGTGCATTCATTTTGCAACTAATCTAATGACACAATTGTAAATAGAAAAGCAATAAAAAATACAAGTATCTTGAAAGCTAAAACTACCTGTACGTCTCTGAATAATATAGCTTTCAGCAGTGCAATCTCAGTCTATGATGCGCATATGCAATTACAATTCTATATTTTAATGGATTTGACAACGTACAGCATGCTCAGTGTAATTTAAGATTCATTATTCTGAGGATTCTCTTTGCGATACTTTTATTATCATATAAATTTTTTAACGTCCCGCTGGGCGTGAAAGATAAAATACGATTATCCGCATTGCGTGGGATAAGTGCCTGACTTATATTCAGTTCGTGTAAAGTAACCCAATTATTTATGAACTTCCTGTGAAGATACTGCTGCGAGTTTACGCGAGCTACGTGTACACTAAGTTCTAAGATTTCCAGACGGTTGAAATTCGACCTCCGGCATGTATTTTGAAGTTTTTAGGCTTCCAACTTGTGCGTCAAGTGACTCGAGGGCTTGAGATGGAAAAGATCAAGTAATTTATTATATTATATTTTATCCGTGCTATAACGTCAAATTTACCATAATAAAAATTTGATGAAAAAATTACAATACCGAACAAATCGAAGATAAACTAGATCGAATCTCTATCTCATCTGTTGAACTGGACAGAACGTTTAACAATCGAATAAAACAGGAATTTAATACTTGGCTTATCGCCAATTTGTTCCCGATTTTGTTTCCTCGTTTCCAGTGAAAATTAGTGACTGTGTTAGCTTAAACTTAATCCATTTGGAAGCAAATTAATTATATGCTTTCAAATAAACGAGTAATTAGATATATTTTCTGACATAAAGGGAGAGAAGATGATATCAAACTAAAGAGAAATACGAAGCAGCAAAGTCATAAGTATCTATTGAGACATTGGAATTAGTGTTTTATAATTATAATTTGTATTACTTTGTCTAAATTTCAAGTAACATTCTTATTATTTTGTAACGTGATACAGCAAGCGCGAGAGAATGCGAAATAGGATTAATAAGTCTTACAGGGTATTACTGCAAGTATTATATTGGGTCCTCTCCGAAGTAATCTAATTATTTATTACCTGCTCGAGAAGAGCTAAGGTAAGTTTGCGCAAAATGTGTGCACACTCCGATTGATAGTGACGTCCATGTTGAGTTTCGATCTCGCAAAGTTCAGCTAGGCGATGCGTCACACTTTAGTACTTTGCAACTTTAATCTGGCGGTAAATAACCAAACTTGTCGACTGAAGATTAAAGCAAGACTACATTAATTATAATACAAACCTGCATTACCTATTGCAAAATAGCGCTTACAAATATTTATGATGCACGCTTGTGTTTATATTTTTCTGCTAATATTAATTCATTTTTGCTTACAGTATGCTACATTCTATTTTATTCTCATACTACAAATATTTAAATTTTCGGTTAAAATTATATTCATAAATCAATAACAATTTTTATAACAAGAATATTTGCTTGAATTACTACAAAAGCATAAAATATTAAAAAGTGTGTAAAGTAAGAATTTAATTGTTACAATTTTTTTCGAATATTGTATTCTATATCTTGTAATCTAGCGATTCTGTATCTAGCTATATCCATTATAGTATTATGAATATATCTATAACATAGATTTATTTTTTTTTCAGTATTATTTCAGTATTATTTCAATATTATTTCTTTTATTTGTTTAACAACCTCGACATGATTAGCTTGACAAATTTTTATGTCGCGCTTTATACTTGTTTATTTTATTGCACATTTTGTATCACGAACAATATATGTATGTTCGCGTAATGTCATAAAGTACAAACACCGCGAGACCTGACGGTTTACAATCCTGTTTAAACGCCTTGCTTCTATTATGGTATATAGGGCCATCGGTTGCGAAAACTTTCGAGACCTGAAAATGCCAAAGCTCAAGCTGGGTGAACTTTTGACCTAGCCTCCACCACTCTGTAGTCTGCCTTAGTCCGTTTCGTAGTCAAATGTGCGAACAAGTTGTTCTCTTGAAGTTTCTTCTTTTAGCTTAATATGCGGGTGCCGCTTACTTATGACCAAGACGCATAATGTTAGCGTATGAGTTTCATACTTACATGGTGCGTTTACCGCAACTTAAGACACGTAAATACATTACATAATTTATTAAATTTATCAATATAATTAATTTCTCTTCGAGGAGAAAATTATAAAAAAGTAAAAAAAATGCTTTTCAATGATCACAGATTTCGCCATATTTGCGTTAAATAACAGAAGATTCATAATCAAACGATTTAAGCAAGATGAAATATATTCTTCAGACGTGATTAACATATTGAAAATTTGTGACATTTGACTTGGACGACATCCGGTTTACACGATCATCCATATGTTTCCCTTGTCATTTTCAAACCAGTAGAATTAAAGGAAAAAGAGACAGTCGGGAATCGTGCCAGAAACTGACGATGAAAATTGCCGGCGATATTTTCTCTCAAATCGCGATAACGAGACCTTAATTAGGTAGAAGCATGACGGCTACGAGGCTTCGCGAGTACAGCTACTCTTCTGCATGCGTATTCATCATCGAAATCATTATTAATTAGCGTCTAATATCGTGCTTCGTTAGCATTTGTAAGCTCTTGGCAAGTTTCTCTCTCAGGTAAAAGCTAGTGTCGGACGAATTGGAACGACGCCAACTCGCCGGACTCGTTTGAAAGATATGTCTCGGTCCGATAACAATTCCACCTTTTCTGCCTTTTTTCAGCTCTTTTCAAGCTTCAAGCTCGTTCGCGCGCGTTCATCTGTTGTTACAGGCGAGACAAAGCTCTGAACAACAAGCGCGCGCGCGCGAGTACGACGTCGACACGATGACAGAGTTTGAAACCTGCGACCTATGACGAAAGGCTAAGAGTAACACTATTGAGAGTTGTACATTTCTTGATGAAGGCGAGGCGTCTCCTTCTTAAATCATCGTTGACTATTTTAATTCGTGCTACGTAGTTCTTAAGCATTATAGAAACACCCAATTAAAATTCTTACGTCAAAGATACATGGGTTACGTACACACGAAGCTTATAAATTTGCTCATAAACTGTTTACGTTACTAATTTATTATGGGATATCTGCAAGGTAAAAATCGGCGAGTCACGGAGAACCAGAGCTTGTCCCGACTCTTGCTTTTGACCTTTTTGCTTAGGGTCGCGCGAACTCATTGCTCGTGCGCGATATAACAAAAAGCCGTACATACCGATCGCCTCGCGTGATCAACTGTTACCTGCACGGCATTTTAATTAATTGGTTTGCTTCGAAAGCGAATATTAATCGCGTTCATAACACTCGGTTACGATCTCCGCTCGGAGTTTACAAAAGGATTTTCTGCACCAGTATACGAAATGCTCGAGGGAAAACCGCCCGCTGCGCGATCCGCAAAGATGAAGATGCTCTCGTATCGAAGCAACTCACGGAGGCTTTATTCTCATTTCGGCTCCTGACGAAGCATCAAACCCAGGCAATCGCGAAATGCGATCAAGATCGGTCTTTCTTGCCCTTTCTTTTTGCGAATTGCCGCGAAAGTTAAAAGCGAACCCAATGATGGAGCAGAAGATGTATCGCTCCCTTGCGTATAATGAGTATTGTAAATTATCGAGTAAAAAAGATTACAAGGATTCCGAATGAGATTTTTGATAGCAATAATTCCAAATATATACATTCAAGTTATTTATAAAAAAGTTATTTATAATAAAAACTAAATTAAATTTTTTTAAAATATATTTCCGCGTATATGTAATATCACTTATTTTTTTTTTTTTTAATATAGAGTACATATTTTATAGTTATTCTAATATTTTATTATTGACTCAATGCTATTTTGTTGTTAATGTAACGAATGCACTCGTATACAATATTTTTGCAATAAAGTAGGTGATAAAAAATATGCTTTACTGTTTAATTTGCTTTTCTCCCTACATTAAATACATTATACGTTTTGTTTATTATTTGTTCACAAAACTTCTATTACGATAACATCTCTCATTAACCGAATAAGATTCTATCGAATATTACAACAGTTACAAAAGTAACTTTATGAAGATAACCATTGACCTTTGAACGAGATGTGTATCAGAAAATACACATATAGGGCTCGCGTGTCCATTATTTATTAATTTAATTCGGGAGGCGCGTACCGCGTACATAATTAGAGGGGCTTTCCAACCGACTTATTCCTCTTTTCAATTCGCGCAGGAAAACGAAGCTCTACATAGAGTTCATCGCGCTTTTAATCCAGAATGACAAAGAGAATGCTAACGATGGAAGGCGATAGCGCGAATTTTTCTCACGGGTGTCATTTATCATAGAGCTTCATAACTATCTCGTAGCCGAAATGATACTTGCATATTTAAGACGACTAAGATTAATTACAGATTTAGGAAAAAATTATCATCGAAGAGAAGTATTCAAGAGCGCCCGCTCATGCAACGAGCCTCCCCCTACGTGCATTTATATCTCGTGAATAAGCAAATATTTTAATGACTCGGGCAGCATAAATTATTGCGCAACGTGGCGATAAAAAATCTCTTTTAATCTTTCCGACACCATTGTCCGAATCATTTTCTTGCATAACGCACTAGGTAAAAGATATCATTGTAATGAATACCATCTACGGATTACAAATTATTCTCGTAATTAATAAAGCAAAAATGTATAATGCATATATATATCTATATTAGACATCTTACAAAGTACTTATTCTTGCAACAGTTAAATTATTAGATCCTTTAATCATTTTAAAAGAATTTTATATATTATATTGCATATATATTCTCTAAATATATAAAACAGCATACTTTTTAAGTTGAAATATATGCATGAGAAACTAAAAAGGTTTTGAAATTTTCAAAAAATTGTCTCTCTGTGTATTTCTTGATAACATCGTGGTTTCTCCAAAATAATATATTTTTAACATGAACATAGTCAAAGTTTGCCAGCGGCTAATACTCGTCTTCTCCTACATTGTGGATGAAATCAGCATTACAAAAAGTAGAAAATATTTTAAACCTCAAAACTTTCTTAAATTATTAATAATGAATATTTTGTAACCAAACTTAATATTCTTAGATTTAAAATAAATATAGCGAATTTAAAGTGAATATTCTGTTTGTCGTGCAGAATTTCATAATAGATTCTCTTAAAGTTATGAAATATGAATTTTAAAAAATCAAAGTTTTTTACGCTATCGTAATTGACTCGTGTTACATGCATATCGTAAAGTGTAGAATTTAATACAGAAATACGCGCGTAAGAGAATTTTTGCGAGTACGAATATGAACGCGTGCGTTCACATATACCTATCGTCAAATGTTTGTTCGGCCAGAAACGATCGATCGACCAACTCACGAGCGGCCCTCAAATAAAACATTCTTTTCTCTGTGTGATGTTTGCATCACAAACTGTTTGGCGTCTACCATATTCCTTTCCATTGTTATTCTTATCCCAGTACGTTTTCCGTCAACGGATCGTACAGAGTGTGAGCGTATTCACCGGCGAGCTACTGCCAGAGGTGAATTATTTTGCCATCAACTTATTTCTTCAAACATGACCTCTCGATGCAACAAGAGGGGCATTTACGTCCGAATTTACCTCTGAATGCGAGAGGTTTATCGAATCCTCACTTGAAATACTTGAGAATACAGTGCGCCAAGATAATAATCTTTATCGTCATGTCTTCGTATAATACGCAGTGAAATTTATGTCCCGTCATAAAGGACGGTATGGCGTGCTAAGTTGTTATCGACTGTTAGACGATTATTAGCCATTTTTCAGCGTTTTAAAAGTTTTTAAACGCTCAGCAACATTTGCCGCCGGCCAATATTTATGCGAGAGCTGTCTGCATGATTATTCTTTTACGGTCAAATTATGCGTTCTGATGTTTATTATCAACCTGAAAGAGGGGGGGACAAGCGGTGAAAATGGCGGCACGCCGTCTCTATCGTCTCGTTTGGACAATACGAGCGACGCGTCGATATTGCCTAATAAAGATTATGAGTGATAAATTTTCGCTCATTTGCTCGGCGCGCTTTATCCGATGATTAATAAAATGTCATACGTCAGGATTACGAATGATACGCACAAACGAGCGTATGTTTCCTAATAATGCACAAATGCAGTTATATAATTAAACGCGTCATATTGGTGGAAGTGACGTCAAGTGGGAAATTACATTATTGCAAATGCGATACATAGTTTCATTGAATGAGGGACAGTATCCGACATTATGTAGTAACGATGAAGCGGATCACTGACTGATAAAAGCTTTGAGATGTATTATACCTGGTATCTATATCATGAAACGCGTGTTCAAGTGATTGACGCAGTGAGATAACGGAAATAAGAAATTATTAAAATGACATGGCGCGCGCGGCAGTACACGTGAAGAGTTGAGATCAATGTCGGCCACCATTTCCAGCAACCAGTAATATAAATACTGCTGGATAATATCATTACGGAACTCGACCGTAATTACGAAGGATCGTTAACGCGTCACTGAACTCTCGATTGCACGCCAGGACAAGTCAATAAAAACTCAATAATGTCGTCCTTTCACAAATATCGATATTCTAATTGACAAACATATTCCTGGAAATTCCCTTTTTCCTTCATATCTGTTGAATCAATTATTAAAAAAAAAAGGTCAAAAACATTTTTGTCAAAAACCAATATATGCACTTTTAAAAATAAGTCTCTCGATTTATCCGTCAAAGCATTCACTCAACCATTCTTTTGTACCGGTTTCAACTTCAAGCTGACGTACTACTCTAAATACATGTAATAGAAAATTCTGTGATCCTTTAGCTCTCAGTTGGCTATTAAGATTCATTATGTTCTTTGTAGATTTGTAGATGGTTGTAAATGAGGATCTCTTTTGTTACGATCATTCAGTGAGAGTTCTCATTACGATTATTACTATTTCACCGTACAAAGAGTGATATAGTACGATTCCTCGGTTCAAAGCTTTAACGCGCGGGGAATATAGACACTTCTCGTCGTATTATTCAAAGCGAAGTGTCAATTACATGCACCTGCTTATATGAAACGACATGTGATCGGCGCGCGTTGCAAGCTGTAGCTGATATCGAATTATGACATTGGAAAATTAGGTCGAGCTGCCCTCCCGCGTGAAGTAGTGATTCGTCACGGTAGTCACATGGTTCTAGCGTATCGTCCCACGAGTCTCGTGTAAGATCGGATAGCGGATATTCAACGACACTCCGCCATTAACTACCGTGACCGTCACACTCCTACGGGAGTAGCGCATCGGGATTATCGTAATATCGTGCGCGCGCGACTCTACAAGGGAACGGGATTTGTGTCACGGACGGAATCTCAAACGGACTGTCAAAACATCTTGGCGCTGCATCCCCGCGGCATTTTCCAAACATCTCTTTATCTTCAGGGGAATTCTGCTTTTATGCGTGGAGCGCGCATAAAAGCAGAACTGAGAATAGAATCTTCAAACTTCGTGCTTCGAATTTATCGGAAATCCGGAAGACGCCTGATACAAATTGGTAAGAAAGTACCGCGCATTTCTCTTTTTCCTCGCCCGTACGTCAAGTTTCTATTGATTTTGGCATAACTACACTCGGAACTCACTGTATCGAGATATAACTGTACCAAGCATACCGTGTTGAAAAGTAATTTCGCTTGTTCTCGCGCTCACGAACGGAAAACAGGTCATCGACTCACGAGAAGGAATGAATGTCACGTTTATCTCGAAATTTCGAATAACGAGAGAAATGCATGTCGCGCTCACGAAATGGACAATTCGCCGATAGTGAGACTATAAATGGTCAAGAGGTCATACCTGATTAGGTGGACAATGTGAAGCGCGACAGAGATAGCATTTTGAAACTGGCTAGTCCGTACATATGTGCATGCATACATGAATACGTACGAATCCCGGTCAAAATTTTGAAATCCCTTCACAGTTGTCGGCCCAGGGCGATACAAAAATTAATCGTGATACGGGCGTAACTAAGCGACGACGACCAGTCCATTTCGGTGTAAAATGTCCGGATTATCTTTCGCCATAAAATCATACGATTGCTCGTTAAAAACAGTAGAAGCGCCTTCAGTCGCGCGCGGGGAACATGACAAATTATGCTGACTCGTTCCGCAATTCTCGACGTCTGAACGGCCCGAAAAAAAACCCGTAAATCCAATTTAGAGAAGGGCCACCGGTGTTTACCAGTTTTATACGAGCATTCGTCAGCGAAAGAGGGTTTCGCACGAGATTATCCGGTAAGTCTCTATAAAAATCTAAACACGCGCGCGACACAATGGCCCCTTAAAAGCGATCTCATCGCGATTTTACGTCTTCTCATCTTCAACAAAGGATATCGCAGCCTTCCTGAATGTATCGAGCTAAAAGGAGCCGACGTTTTATTGGCGTTTCCGCAGATTGGACCTACGACAGGTATACAGAAATCCTTTTGTGCCAGAGATATACTACCTACGTCGCTTGTTTGGGATTTATATTCTCCGTCTACCGGTGTGCTTCCGCGTTGGCACGTATGTGCGACTCTCCTCACATCTCCGTTATGTATTGCATTAACTTGGACGAATGTCATTTCTCGTGTGTATACAGAACAGACCATATGTAAAACTTATGTACTACGCGCGGTGCAGTCACGCCGCACAAAGCAAGCGCTATTCCACTAACGACGATGAAGTAGTATACGCGCGTGATTAAGTCGTACAAAAATAGAATTTCTCGTTTCTGCAACTTCTACGCTAGAGAGAATGCTGATGACGAGTATGTTCATTTCATGTAAGTCATATAATAATCACAAACGAGAAACTGTACAAAATTATTCTTTTGTCCAACAGATATTGATGTAATAATATAATCTAATGTAATAATATACACAAAATATGAAAATTTAATTATCAAAAGGAAACAATGCTGATGACAATGAAGAATTTATATAATTTAAAAATATATACATGCTCTCTAAAAGTAAATCAGTGAAAGCAATAATTATATATTGATTTGTACAGTCGCTGATTTGACAGTGAGTTTCACTGATTCACTTTTAGAGAGTGATGTTGAACTTTTACTAATGTAATAAATAAGCTAATATGACGGTGAATTTTAAATGAAATTAATTTCTATTTTCTTTCGGAAATATACTCATATAATTTCATGATTCCTTTCAATGATAAAATTATAAAGTTATAATGGGAAAATTTCTATATGGCCGGATTCTATTTCGCGATCACGTTATCAAGTCTTCTCTTAAAAGATTTCATCATTAGAGAAATGTTATATCTCTGAAATGTTATAAATTTTGTTCTCGTCGCTCACGCGATATAAGACGAATATAAGACGAGCTTAAATCGTTGCGAAACGATGCTTGATTCATCTTAAAACGGATTAGTGCTTTGCGACTGTATAGCAACGATAAGAAAAGTCACCAATATAGATTTAAACGCTGAAAATCTTCCTGAAAGACTAAATATATCCTGCCTCACAGTGACTCAATGATGCAATTATATTTATCATTTTAAGCAGATTTTGCTCTTTCTTGCATGTAATAATTCTCCGTTATTTCAACTCCTTGATACGTTAATCCTACCTGCATGCGTTTGTTATCCTAAGGGAAAAAACCACTCACCGCGAACAATCGAATCAGATTCAAGTTTACGGAAATCCATGGAATGCCCGGAAACGAATGAAATGCGTACGCCAGAGAGGCTGAGTGGTAGAAATAGCTAACCGTCAGTTAGATAATTAACGCACTCGGCGGCACTTCCAATTAGCACGGATAGGCAATTAGCATATAAGCGCGAGGATCGATGGCAGTTTGTACATAGTGGACGGTACGCGAGTGAGAGAGCCGGACATTCGCGCTGTGCAATATGCAAAAACGAAGGACGGGAAGATCTATGCCCATTAATAATCATTTAGCGAACCCAGCCAGGATAATATATTAAAACCGTTTTGTTGGGTTATTTATGGATCGCGAGCATCGAACGCCTTTAATTTATCTCTTACCGCTTAAACGGCAGGATTTCGCCATATTTTTATCTCTCACAGCGCTCGCCGAAAATTAAATTTTTTAAATTTACGTCACTCGTTGTGCTCGATACGTTCTCGAGAATTTATACGTCGTATCAGATTCACGAACGTAGTTGTTTATCGTATTTCTCTAGCGTGCAATAATTAACGATTTTACAATAATTGGAAAAGAGGATTGTTTGCGCTGCCTGCGAGTTAAATGGATACGAGTATTAACTTCCGCGCTACTATGAAGTGAATCGATTCAATTTTCGAACAGCACATTCAGTTCGAATCCAGGCACAACTTTGCTCGGCGGAGAAAATAGAATAGATACAACAGATTTCACTCAAATGTAAAAGTTTATTCCAAGCTCGAAATCCCGAAGAGACATTTGATATGCTACATCGTAGCAAGTTCGTTCATTTTACCTGGAAAATATCAACGATACATGACTCTTTCTCTCTTGATCTCTCTTTACGTGCACGAATATCATGTTCGTATATAGAATACCTTGCATACGACATTTGTTTTCTGAAAAAGTTGGAGAGAAATCACCGAAATCAACGAAGTTTACAAGCAATATATATGTATCAACGATGAAATTCGTTAAAACGAAACGCTTTCATCGGCCAGAGTCAAAAGCTGCAATATTAAAATAGCTTTGATAACAAAACACGAAGTATGACATTTCGAATTCTGATAAAACCGGACAAGCAAATATGAAATTTTCTGTGGTATATCATCGCGGAATTTCATTAAACCAAAATTATTAAAACAAGCGAAGATACTGACGCAATAAAGAATGAAGGTGGAACGAAAGGAGGAAAAAGGAATATGGCGGGGAAACTGGCAGCATCGTGGAAAAAACTCGGCGACTAACGCCATCCTATCCTCAACGATATTCTTCTGTTGTGAGTTTTTCTCTCTATTCTTGTTTCTTTTTCATCTCATGATATCTAATGTGTTTCATCCTGTTGACGCGGATTAACGAGGGATTCTTGGCCGTTGAGCGTCGTATGCCACCGAATCTCACAGCGTATTAATCTGGCGTTAAAGTTTTCTGACATTAATGATCTTAATCGATTAAGAATGCGTTCTGTATTTTGCACGAATGGCATAAATGATTACGAGTTAAATAAATAATCAATAATATATACGAACGTATGCACATATCCAGTATAAAAGCAAAGCTCTAAGCGTATCTTTCATCAGCTATCAGATGAAATTTAATCGTAGCTGAAGTTTAATTGCAGCTGACAGCAACGAAACGTGTTTATAGTAGATACGATAAAGATATTGTGCAGTCAAATGTGCTATTAAATATGCAAAGCAGCGGGAAAGCAGTTTCTGAGCAAAACTAGCTATTATGTCGACAGAAAGCAATCATTACGCATACTTAAGCTTCAACTGGCTATCATGAAAGTAGCAAAAACGAATATTAAAAGAAATGATAAATGCACACACAGCATCCAAAAGTAACAGAACGTGGCTTAAGAAGTTAGTAATTAAATAAATAATATATAATTTACTCTAAACATCTTGGATATTCAAGATATCAGAAAATATCAGAACCAATTATATAAATTGTCGATTTATGCGACAAAGAGATTTGCATTTACACTTTTTTTCATAGATATAATAAATAGGCGAAGAATTTAATAACAAAGTGAAAAATTTTTTAAATATTCCATTATATTCTAAGATAATTTGAAATGATTTTAGAATTCTAATAGCATCTATTGGATGTATGGTATTAATAGTAATTAATAGAATCTATTGGATATGAGTAAGTAATAGTATCTATTGCAGTATCCATGAATAGATGTAACGGATATATTCATTAGATATTCGATAATAGAATGATGAGCATATATGCAAACCGAATAAGACTCCGATTCATCATGAAATCATAGTTATGCTAAGCGAATATGATTAATTCGGTATCAGTGATGTTGATATATATATGTTGGTATATCTTTACTTTTGTTACTCACACATTATAACATATTTAAATCTAAAATCTTTTCTGTTATCTTACTGATCATTGATTATTCATAATGGTTTCCTCTTCTCACAAATATGTATAATTAATTATTCAAATTATGGACAAATGTGGACAAATTATGGACAGTCGAATGACATATCAATTGTAAAACTTCGCATTTCGGATTATCAACTTTACAGACCTTCAAATATTAATTTCTAATCGAAGAACTGCTTTTCGGACCATCGTGCCATATTACATGTATATAAAATGGATATTCAATGCGACGCGGGAATGCGTGTGTGTAATACGTCGTGGGAGAACTTAATTTCACATCGTACCGCTCCGATACGTCGAGGGAATTCGGTTTATACGGCATCGGACGTTGCAATGGAGAGGCGGTCCCGGGTTGCGCCGCGGGCCGTCGCCGCTGAGCGACCGAAGTTCCCGTGTCTCGTTGAAAGCGTGTAACTGTTACCCGAACCCAGGGGATTACTGGTAATCTGCGGTAAGCTAAGATACGTGCAGCACAGGTACCGACAACCTGTTTCGGATATTGTTACGACGAGTAGCCGACGCGTTCCGCCGACAGTCATTTCGAATTCGATAGAGCGAGAGACTCCCTGCGAAACCGTCTTCCTATTCCTCACGCGCCACGCCAGTTCTCGTTCGTGGACTCGTTAGCGCCGACGTACCGACGAGGGATGGCCAATATAGCCGGGCGCGAATTAACCGGTTAGAAAGTTACGTGGAATCACTGCCGCGGAAAGATAGAAACCGACAAGTTACGACAGGAGCACACAGCTCCTGGTTCGTCGTTACGTTCATCGGGTACAAACCGACAAGACGAGATTTTTCGCCCGCCGTTTTTAGTCTCGGTGGATTGCTCACCGGAGTCCACCGGATAATATCGTCGTCGCCAAACGGAAAAAAATTCATTCGCCCGATCTGCATAATTCCCGAATTAGAAATTAAGATCTAGGTCGATTAGAATAATCTGCATGAAAACGTCGTTCGACTATCGCGTCCTGATTTTGTACAAATTTAATCTCGGCCGATTTAAAACTCTTACACGGAAGATGGCGCGTATCGTACGCGAAAATGGTCGGCAGCAGCCGGGAAAAGTGAATTCCTCGGACGGTTTCGTTAGTATGCATATCGAAATGAAGAGTACGAAGGAAAGAGGGAAGCTGGCATATTTTAAAAAAATCGCAAAACCCGGACTTGACCCAACTAAAAGTATCATGTCACGGGCTGCATTTTCATTACTCTTTTAAGGCTCGCGGGAAACTTAAACAGAGTCTTTAAAAGTACTTTATATCCGAACGCTACGGTATATATTAAGAAAACTGTTGCTCGCAATCGAGGTATCTCATTTACGATGTAAATGGAAAAGAACGGCGTCATAATCTAGCCCTGTAACTACAACGTAACGGACGGGTAAGTTGAAAGTAAAAGACAGGCACGTAAATCCGTTCGCACGTTAGTGTCGAAGTTAACGACGCTGCGTTACTATTCGCCATAAAGCTTTCTTTCTCCCTTTTTTTCCATACCGCTGCGAAACTTCGCCGCGGTAATTACCGACTTTAGTGGCTCGATGGTATCGCGTCAGTGTCACGATCATTAGGTGAAGTGTGACGAAAATCTCGATATGCGTTCTTCGAGGTCGCGTGCAAGCGCGATTTCCGCAGTTCCTTCCTAATGAAAGCACGGGCAAAAATTCCTATTACTTCGAATGATATGCGAGACGGATAAAAAAAAAAGGTGTCGTAAAAGAAATAAACTGCACGCGCGGCACATAGGTACCAGTCATATTTACGAGAAAGAGGTCGTAACACTACGGGCTATGAATTACAGATAAATGGGAAAAAGGAGGAAACACATCGGTGATCAAACGCCGCGACGTACGAAAATTTTATGATGACAATAACTTTCTTTCACGTTGAAATACATCTTGTTATAGACAGCGCGGCAAACTGCATTGCGAGAATTTTGTTCACGCACGAATTAACTTGATATACCGTGCGTTGCATGGCGACAACGACACGTCGAACGGGCTCATAAAATAGATTTGGCTTCCGTCGTCGGGAAATATCGCGCTAAGAATGCACGAGAAACATGTTCCTACGGTTCTACATGCGTTTTAAAGTATTCAAGGCGTAATAAATTTCACGCGATATCTGAATGATGCGTGAAAAAATTTGTCACGCGTTTTGCCACAAGTTTTTAAGTTTTATCGCGGCGGCGTCGAAACGTATCGAAATTCCGCGTCACCAGTCACGAGTTAAGCTCATAGTATTGACATATTGAAGTGGATCCACTCGTTACCCGCGCTGCAGTTTTGCGGAACGAGACCCGCGGGAGCGATATTCTGAATTTTCGCTATCACGTATGAGAGGCCCGTGAGAAATACGTAGTTCGGAATGCGCGTTCGCACGCAGCACCATTGTTGCCGGGTTTGCAGCGGATTACAGTAATATGAAATATGTCGCTTCTTGACAGAATTGCGCGAATTACGACGTATGAAATGCTCGCGGCGATGTGAGTTCATTCTCGTCGCGCGGCGCGAAACAAATTTTATATCACACACCGCATCTTGTGTCGCCAAGCGTTTTTGGCACTATTCTGCAATATGCAATTATCACGATGAGTTTACATCGTTTTTCCATACTCTACAAATCATCAATAATGCAGCGTGTTTGTATAGATTTTCATCGAGAAATAAATCTCTCTCTTCCTTGAAGAGCATCGTTACTGACATTATCATTCTTAGCGCATAGTTAAACGGGTAAGAAATGGTTTTAATGACCGATATAAATGTCTGAAGAAATGTAAAATAAGTACTTTAAATAAGAGGATCTCAACAAAGAAGTATGCCGTGCTAAACTTTAATCACGGTTCTATCCTACGAACGCGATAAACCGAGATCGCGTGCAAATAATCATTCGGTCTGTTAAAGATGGTACCGCAATATATATATAATTTCTCGCGTTTATCCATATTCTTATATAATTACTCTCTTCAAGCAAGTCTTAATACTTTTTTATCACACGAACGTATACATTCGATACATCTTACGAGTCGCTTTCACGAAGAGAGATCGTTTCGACAAGCGAAATATATGTCTCATCATATCTGTCGCCGCTGTTCGTCAATCATCTTTAAATAAATTTTTCATTGACAGAAAGAGGTTATTCATTCAAATCGTATAATAATTATCAGTTTGGTCCCTTTAAGTTTTTGCGCGCACGTAATGTTATTCAGCATACAGCGTTCGCCTAAGAATAACAAACTGCACTGCCAATTCCAATTAATCTTCCCAGGATTAGACTCGAGATAATCTGGAATATTCGCGTGTCGGGTATGAAACATACATGTTACGTCGCTTGATCGTCTCCGCCTTGTTTTAGATTCGAGATAATACTGCTTTTACCTTACTCTGGCTATTATGTCGATTAGGTTGTTACGAGAGGATATACGATGGTGAGGAGATCTCCCATTTTTTAACAACAACGAAAGTGTCGTTACGTTAATAATCGTTTTTAAGACTCCTGTAATTACATCGATCGCCACATAAAGTGACATTCGCGCAAACGCAGAGTCACATTCGCCATTACGGGCGTCCTGCTATTTCTGAATTCTGGAACGAGCCAACTCGTGTTTCCATTAAGTCATACACCGACGCGGAAGGTGTATACGGCGGATGAAATCGCGTGCAAATTATCGTCTTGGCCGGCAGCGTGCAAGGAGCCCTTCTCGCCCCTTCCGCAGTGCCACCTTCTACCCTATGGAGAATGACAAATGGCCACCCATTAGGTCGATTTCGTGGTCATTCCGTCGTTGCCCTCGCTTCGGCTTTGCCGGCAAAAAAATTAATTACCACAATGCCGTAGCTGTGATTTCGAAAGCTGTTGCTGGAAAGTACTCTCGCTGTTAGAGATATGATGTATCCAGAGTCTGTACGAGATAATATATACTAACTCTTTAAGAAAATCAATCAGCTACGTAATTGAACTTATAATAAATATTTCGCGTTCTTAAAATAAATAAAAGGACATTTATCTCTCTTTATCTCTCCGGAGATATTTTTAAAACGAGAAAATATAAAAGTTAATATTATATTTTAAAAATCTAAAAATTTTTGAAGAAGATTATTAAAATTTGCATTTTGCTATGTATACATATATATATGCTGTCTCTACTGAGATTTAGAATTTTTTAAAAATTTTGTTTATATAAAAAAGTTAAGTTGCTTTTTTTAAGCGGAAATATATTCCGTAACATATTTTTCATATATTGTAACATGGTGAAAACCGTTATGCAGTCTCTATTAAAACGTTAGCTTGCCATGGTGAGCTCTGGTTTACATTTTACGATGCTATGTTTGTAAAAACATAGCATAAAAAGATCCTCTTTATAGTACAAAGTACATTTCCCGATGATGTGCACATTAAAGTTGTTCTTTCCGGTTTTGCGGTTTCTGTTATTCACTAAAAGTGCGCACTACATGCAGCACTAGACATTAAAAACCACAGAATGCTATAAAAATAAACACATCTCTCATCACCAGCATTTATTCACCGCTTTTTTAACGCATTCGACTACGAGATTAGCCTCATTAGGGAGAAATCGAATGCCATTATTTCGCGATACCGGAACGCGGCAAAATAGATGCATCTGGCCTTATGCTATGCGAATAAACATGAAAGCATCGTTAATTAACGCGACGCGTTAGTTACGCGTGTAGCGCGTACACGTCGGTTGTCTTTCGCCGCTAGCAACACCTGTTGAAGTAGAAGTCAGACAAACCTTGTGAAAACATAGGCTAACGTTTCGTTACGCTGTAAAATAATTGTATAACCAAGCCAAGTAACGTATTTCGATCGTAATTAACTGCCTTTGAATCAGCGATGGTTGCAAGAACCCGTATATTACGCGCGAATAACATTTGTTGTCGACTACGATATGTATATATATCTCTCTTATTTGTTTCGAAAATATTCTTCTCTCAAGGGAACTTCTCTCAAGGGAACCGAGCATGAAATTTGCCTGACGAAAATTTTGAGGCACTAGCGTGATTTGATCGATTCTGCGTCTCTTACACTATATACATGAATTGCATGCGCAATTGCAATTCCCCATGAAATAACCGAAGATTACTTGGTGCTTTTTTCTTTCCTTCAATGTTCAGAAGCAGACTTCTGTCCTACTTTTTGTCCTATTGCTTTATCCATTAAATATAATTTAAATATTGAGAAATGATTTATTTTTGCTTATTATCTTTTTACGATAATACTTATCCGTTCTTGATTGAAATGATAAATGTAGAAATGTCATTATAATTGACTCATTTTCAATCATAAATTTATTATTGCATTAGTAGTTTCTAAAATTATAGAGAATATGCCCAGTGATTGTCAATTATAGCTAACATTAGTCGGTCTGATCATTCAATATGTCATCAGTGATGATCTGAATATTCCCAGATATTCCCATTAAACTGTTACATTATTCTCTCAGTAAATATAGACACTAAAGATACATTTGGACCATCAAAGTTAAAATTCACGAAAATGTCAAAGGCTTTTGTTACAAGCTGATAAAAGTCAATAATTGTATGTGCCCGAAATTACAGCATATCGGAATTAAATATGCGAAAAGGAAAATATTTCGTTAGTATTTATATTATTTGTAATGTGAGAATAGAAACAAATAGCGCGAAAATGTTCTCAAAGAAATTTCGCAAAAGTGCAAAATTGCTGTCACATTATTTTCGCCCTCGCAGCCGAACGAGGCCGAACTCCGCTATTGAAACTCCAATTTTTTTTCTTCACGTCCCCACTGTAGAACATCCTTTTTTATCGCCCAGCTATAAATTTAAGAGGGGCTTAGCGCCGTGGTTTAATTAAACTAGTTTAGCCGTCATTCTCATCCCTAAGCCTTCTCTTACGTGCTGAGCCTGAATCGATTGGATACCTTCGTCCTACAATTTTCTTTATTGTTAATCCGGCAAGGTGTTAAATTAATTTCAGGTAGCGCATATTACAAAGGACCAAGTATAATAAGACGCGCGCGCATAACGAAATGGATATGATGGCAAAAGTTTTCTAATAATCTATCCGCGTAAGTTTCGCATCTACTCTTCTGGTTACTCTAAATATGTCAAGCAATCAATAACGCAGAAAAAATATGTGATCATATTTTTAGTTTGGTTACGTCAGACATTAGATTATTATAGCATCACTCATCGTCCGAGGATAGCTTGGCAATTTTAATACTACTAGTTTCCTTCTTCGTAAGAGATCTTTGACATTTACGAGTTCATTGCATTGCCCATCGCTTGAGCAATTTATGAAGACCTAAATATTGCTGTCTATATTAATGATATCTTTAACGTAATTGATGTATCTTTAGAAACTTTTTTTTATTAACACAGAGAAGAGAGAAAATGAGAAATTTTTCACAAATCAAGAATAATATTAACTAGATACTGGATATTAACTAAATAGAAAAAATTATTCAAAGTTTCAGCAATATTAAAAGTTGTTAGAAATTTGAATAATTGTTTAAAATTACTCTTTCTCTCTAAAATCTATTTCTCCTTGTTCCGCGTTATCTTTGAAATCGCGTACGCGAGTGTCGTTTGATGAACACAATTACGACTACGTAATAGCGCGAGAGATTTTAATCAGAGAACAGTATTCCTATCGCTAATGATATGCATCGACCTCGCGCGGTTGCGTACCCGTCAGATTAAAATTCCTACAATTATGATTTACATTGAAGATCCGATTGCGATGAAATAACATGCTGTATGTTATTTTAATTTTTTAAATACTTGCACATAACTTGTCGGCATCGCCGCCCGACGCACACATGGTAGCGCCTCAAGGACAATTTCGACACGTGCGAAGTGCCCGTTTAATTATGGGACATCGGAGAATGCCACTAATGATATTCAGAAGCACCTTTCCATTTATATCCCCCTTTATCGACTACACCGTACTCGAGTTTCGTGGAGTCTGCGTTCTCGAGGGCGAAACCGGAACGCGATCGGGCAAAACTTCGTCGGATGAGGTCGACGATAATAATCTACTGTTTAAAGTTCATAATAGCCTCGTGACGAGAAACCGTGGAGATTTGATTTAATTCGTCGCGTCACGATCTTCGACCCGCGAAATATTACGCGGCGCGACATCGAGCCTTGACATTTTCACTACAGCGAAGTAGTACCTTTGTCCAGAAATTCAAAGTCGAGTGATATATTATATTTTCGACAACAGAATTTTCTGTTTTCTACAAACATAGCATTGTAAAATTGTAATTTTTCCGTCATTTATAATCAATAATATATCGCGCGCAGTGTCACAGTCAGTGCCAACTCGCGCCTCTATCAAATTCTACCGTCTGCTATTGACACAACGGTGAACCGGCGCATTTGTCGGTTGCAAGCACCTCGTGACTCCGCCGTACCGAAAGGGTTAAGCCCAGTTGTAAATCAGGCATAACTAGTGACGTAACGGAGCGCATTACTCACTTGGCTTATCTAGATCGGATAGTTCCACAGACGGCGAGTACGCCGTGGCTGCTACCAAGACCAGCATCGTCGTCGTCACGACACTCCACCACCGCCACCTCCACCACATTTTGTCCCCCTTTCACGCGCACTGCACACACCCTCGACCCCCTAGCGGCTGGCCGCCCACCACCTCCCTTCAGTCGTTACGTTGTCTCGCGGCCGTTGCGAGTCGGCACTAATTGCAATCCTCGACGTTGCTGCCGTTCTCGTCGTTGTCGTTGCTGCTGCTGCTGCATTGCGCCGCCATCCACATCATCCGCCGTTCTTTACCGTCGTTGTTGCTGTCGTAGCTGTCGCCGTGAACCGACATGCCACGCAGCCGTCCCCCTATCTATCTTGTCGCTCACCTACCCGTCGTCATTTAATGAGACGCCGGCTATTTGTCTTTCGAGCCACTCAAGAACGAAACACCGGACCTCTAATGACGACGTATGCTGTCGCCATACGGTATTCCCATCTTACTCGACGATCTTCCTTTTTCGTAAGTTTCTTCTCAGGTTGGACGCGATTTAAGCACGCGATCGATCTCCCCGGCAGATTTTCCGATCGATGTAGACGTGATTCTTCAAACGCGGATATCGCGAGTAGTTGAAACTTTATCCGCTCCGGACCATTTACGCCATTTGTTATCGCTTCTTTTTTCACTCCGTGACCGATGCGTTTCTGTCAGGTAAATTTTTCGCCGCTGCGGGATTCCACAGGGCGTATTGGACGAACAGATGATCACTGGATTTGCCGGATAAACGGATCCGTAACGGAGCGAAGCCTCTCCTGACAGGTTCTGAGTAGCGATTGTAGTTTTATTGTCGCCGGAGCGACGGATGCAGGCTCCTCTTGGTGGCGATTCTCCTCGGATTCTGAGCGTTCCTCCGTCTCTATGTCCGTTGCAAATCCCGCTAATGCGTTCGATCGCACGGTAAACCTTCGCGGAACGAAACTATATATCCGCCGGGCCTTTTGCAAACTCAACTTGCAAACTGGATTCGACGTATCCCGATATTCTGATAGTCAAAACTTCAACACGATATACGTCTAATCGCAACTGTGAACTATGTGCCTGACAAATTTTCAAAGCACCTTGAACAGTTTATCTCCTCCGATCGAGGACGCGATATCATTCGATGCGGAAATAGGAAAATTCACTCGATGCGAAGGCAAAATTTAAGACACTCGCCGAAAAATTATTAATCTCGAAATCGAATCATTCCAGTTTCTAAACTTTGCACAAGTTGCGAAATCGAATGAAGCTGTTTGTTCTCCAACTATTGAAATTATGCGGATGTCGGAAATTTCGCAACGGAGCGCTTGTCGCGTCGTGGAACAAATATCGTCGCTCTTCACCATTGATTGCACTTTCTACTGTATTTCAACATAATGGTCTCTTGGCGTGCAGCAGTCGAGAATCAACGCCGAACTGCATACGTGTAAAAGTTATTGGCCAAGTTATACACGGTGCATTTAGATTAAAATGCCGCAAATAGACTCAACTGTAACGCGCGTTGTTGGAATCGAACACGGCGCTACATAAGTATCCGGATGGCAGCATTTACTTGGAACAGACACACAGTGCGTGGCCGATCGAGGGCTTCGATTCTTTCGCACTTACCCCTCGACTTTGCGGCAACCGAGCGTGCGATGAGCGAACATGTGCGATACGCGCGCACTCACGAGACAGTCGTACATCCACCCTCAAAGACAGATTCTCAAAAAACGGCAGAAAAAGAAAGAAGACGTTAACCGAAGAATCGTGCAATCCACTCGCGTCAACTTGAACGATATCGCACCTAAACGACGGAGAAACGCGATCGCGCCGCCGGGTGTCCCGCGGATCGCGACTTCCGGATCATCGATCGACACTTGCGGAGCAGGTCGCGAGGGCGGTCAACCTGGTGACCCGTGAGGCAATGACACCGCGCGCTTCCGCACCGATTTTGATTCATAGATCATTCGTCCGCGTCGCGTACCGTCGTCAGGCGCACCGGTAACGAACCTCCCCTGCGATGAAGCCACATCGAGTCCTGACCCGCGGCGGCTCGGTACTGAAACCATTGAATATCGCGAGGAACCCTCGCGAGCCGCCTCGGCTTTCTCCGTCCTTGTTCGGCAGCCTTCGGACACGCTCGCGCCGTTCGTCCCGCTCTGGACCCCGGCTTCAACCTCCCGCCTCTAGCTCGCGCGCTCCACGCGCTCCGCTCCGAAACTCCCACATTCGGCGCGCATCTCCCGTCTCCGTCGTGGAGACCGCGATGATTTACAGGCGCAGCTAATGAGTCGCCATAATCGCCGGCGCGGTCCAGGCGCGGATGTGCGTGAACGTAAGATTTTCGGCAAAACATGAGAGAGCGCGACGCGAGAGCCGGCAGTGGGGCGGAATGCCAGGGTCGTTACTCTGACGAAATTAATGAGGCTTCGCGGCAGAAAAAGAAATTCTTGCCAAGGTCTCCAACCGGCTTTCGGAAGATACATTTCGCCGAGGAAACGAAATGCGACGCTTCCTAATTAAATGTATCACGAAATGAGTCTTATTGAAGCTGATTACGTTTTCCGCTATGCGTTTATTTACAGCCCTTTAGACTTTTCCCGCCGTATCTATAGACTTTCAAGATCTATAGAACTCGCGTGTACTTGTTGAAAGAGGATAATACACATAACGATAAATATGTCCCCTTCAAGAATGAGAGCACGTACTTACATCATAGAGTATATTCATGAAAACTGATAGTTCGTGCGTATCTAGCGCATGCACGAGATAACGGCTCTCGAAGCTTCATGACTCTCTCTACGAGAACTCGCTCCAATCACGATAAATTCTGGCTTTCGTGTTTCCATCGCTATCGGCAATCGCCTGCAAATCACTTCCTAATCCTCATCGAGTAGGTATCTACGAAGGTACCCTTCCTAAATCCGCTTTGAATGTTCAAGAATGTTCCTATATACGTATCCTATATCGTTATTTTTTCCTCTACATACAACGACGATTTAAAAGTTCACTTAAACGTTGTCTTTTCGTTTATCTCAGATTTCAATAATGCGTATTAAAACATGCAACTAAAATCTATGTGTTATTATACGATTTTCTTTCTCGCAACTAAATAGAAGCTAATATTTCTCCTAAAAAAATTGAATATTTTTCTTACATTCAAAATATCCTGTCAAATTTATTTTTTGAGGTGTAATTACATAATTCATATTAAAATAATTGACGCGATAAGTGAGACGCTTCTCACCGATCCTTCATTAATTAATTACTTTATTAATTATTAATCAATGAATCAAAATGTGGTTAATAACTGTATTAAATGATATTTAGGTATACTGCTATGTTAATAACCATTTTCATGTTTTAATAAATTTTATATATTAATCGTGGTTATATATTAGATTTTATTATGCGATTCCATGCGAGAACACAGAAAATCGATATCCAATAATAAACAATATTTAATAACGTTTATGCGTTCTAATTACATCGAATATCCGAAGCCAACCATAATTGATGGACGTCGCTATTTGCCTAACGTTTCGCAACCTTGATTAAGTTATGCATTCTAATTGATGCAACATTGATCTAAAATATTTGTATAAATAAACGTTTCGTTACCGTGAGCAATAAAATATAAACCGACATTACGTTTCTACCGCAGCGTATTTGGACAATCACGAAAGCGCAAACATTATTTAGAGGACAGTCCAATCGATTTCACGAAGTGTGGTGACACGCAATCGATTCTCGGGTCATTGATTCGAGACCAGTGAATTAATATTCCGTTGAAAATAACTCTCGATGGGAGAGATTTCTGCACTACGTGCAGAATAAAACGCATACACCTTTTAATTGAAGATAGTTCTGAGAGAGAAAAGTTTTCCCTACAGTTGTATCCTTTTGCCTTTTCGGAATATCAGCCAAACACGGTTCGCTTATTCCACGTCAAAAGAGCATCGCTGATGTATAACATTAATACTTTTCATATCAACAATACGCACACACGTGTTATTTAGCCGTAAAACCATCCGCTTGCACACCGAGTAATCGTTCAAAGAGGCGCAATCGGCGGTCCTCATCTACCATATGCACAACAAGCCCGCCGCTGCGTGCTTCGTTTCATCCCGAATCGCCGATATTTTACATCGGGCACAGAGCCTGCTTTCATGGATGCCCGGCGAATTGGAACTCGACACCGCGTCATGCATCATGGTACATCGTCGGACACCCAGGCTGTTAACCCAAAGCTCAAGCTGGATACGATGTTATAGGCTTCCCTGTGTACTCTTCGACTTGTCGAATAAACCATGAAACCTGTCAGTCACATTGCCTCCTCGTCTTCCCGACCGCCAATGCTCTCGCGTCTCTCAATGGAATCCGAAAATCGGGTTTTACCCATCGTTCGACAGGTACCACAAAGGCAATCGATTATACCGCGGGGGTCTCAGAGCGGGCTCCAATTCGGATATCTTAATTGCACGCCCACCCGTTGCTTTGATAACTATTTTAATTCCCGTCTTTATACGCGATCGAGTTTTAACGACGACTGTGGCAGCGATCGATACGCAACGCCTCGTTTCCCTCAATGATATTAAGCACACAGTTTTCCAATCATTTGCGTCAAAAACAAACACGTGCCAACAAAACTTGGCGTTCCTCCTCGATCGTTATGCTCGAAGCTCGTTAAGTCGACTCTCAAAAGATATGTTAAAAAATATATACGTACGATAAAATATTCATTCAACGATACATACGGTAAGCTTACATGCATTTTGATACGAGCGGGCGATGTAGCCGCGCGCTTCTCTTCTTACCGTACCATTTAACAAATAATCTCGACATTTGCGGCATCGTGCGCTTCCCACTAGTCTATTGTGCTCGCAAATCACTCGCCCCGCCAAGACATCCATGTGAATAATGGTCCCGTGTCTCTTATTACTGGGAATTTCGCAGAGTCACAATAATGCTCTCTTCCCGGTGCTGTGAAAGAACCCAGATTCCTAAAATCTTTCTGGTGGAGGCGAGTAGAGTAGAGAGGCGAGCATTGGGATGCGAAAGCGCGGCGCTCCTGTTCGATCATAAGCGCGTCATTAATCACCGGACTAATGGCTCTCACTATTTTCAGTATTGTCGCCATTATCGGCAAAATCGATCGGGGAAATGGAAAACCGCCCGTTCGTTTGTTTCGCCCGAAAGAAACGAGCGGGTTGGCTAAGTAGAGGGTGAGAAATACTCGATGGTCCCGTAACAGTTAACGGTGGTGTGAGATGGCCGGGATGTAACGCGAATGGCGCAGAGGGAACGGGAAAGAGCCGTTCCGGAATTTATGCTGGTGTTTACGCCAAGTGGACGGCGCGGCGTTCCATAATGTGAAACGTGGTGGGTAAGAATAGTTATTACGATCTATCGAACTACCGTCTTTCGTCGAAAGAGACGGAAAATTCTGTCTCGTCTTTTTAGATCTCTACGGCGTGTATCTTGCCGCCGCTACGCGATTTCTCTCCCTTCATTCCGGAACGATCAACGGGGAAAAAAAAATAGACGAGGGAAAAACGATGAATCGGCGTGGATTCCCCGGAATTATGGGCAGACCAAGTTTTTCTTAACTTTCTGGGGACCAGGTATGTCGAGGCGGGAACGTTCCTGAATATCCATTACTCGGTGCAATTTCCAGAACCCCCCGGCCGCAATCAGAGGAGGAAAATGACTGCCCTAATGTAATTTTACGAGATTCCCGTCTTTTGCGTTCGGAAGTTTCCTGATTTAGCGTCGAATGTTCTCGGACGCTGTATCCCTTTGGTTTTTAGTTATGAACTATTTTAAAATGAATTATCAGTATGAACCGCGCGCTAGCGGAACAGACGTTATTGAACTGGGCCGTGGTAAAAGTTATGAATTACTTCTCGAGAAGTAGCAAACTCGGGCGAACTTTCGTGAAGCCGAAATCAAGTTTAACATCAACCTACGCCACGTTTCACACTTACGTTTCTCTGAGATATCACTTTCGACTCTGCCCGCCATATGTTCGTATGAGAATTTCTGTTTTTGCCGAAAAACCTCATACATCAAAATTCATTGCTGCTTTATCACTTATATTGCCGTAACTCTCAGAAACTGCCGTTACAACTTTAGACCAACTATTGCATAATTAAAACTGCCACGGTCCACCGCAATGTAATTCACGAAACGATGTCAAAATGAAATTCCACCGCGTCGTTTTTATTGGTTTTCCCGTGTATGGATTATCGCGCACGATTCATCTGAAATATTTTAACGTCCATTCTTTTTTACATTTGTTTGAGTTTACCTGCGGCGAGAGATATGCCAAAAAGGTGTGAAAGGCGAGAGATGCCGCGATCGCCTCATGAAAAACGTGTTCGGGCAACGATAATGGAGGACAAGGCGTGCTATGAATATCACGTTCTTTCGCACGAAGCGATCTGCATCTTCGTTACACCTGCGCCGCCCCCCCATGAGAACCTGTGGACAAACCACGCATTATGCAGATAACGTGTCGATGAACGAAAATCACGCGGTCTCACCTTCGGCTTCTCTCCTCCTCCTCCTGTCCCTCCCCCCCCCAACTTTACTGTTCCCACCTTTTTAACGAGAAAGAAAGGAACTGTCAAGTGCATACTTCATATGCATTGTGCGTATTAGCCGTCCAACGGATTACCTGTTATTCTCGGAAATGTAAATTCGCGAAAACTATTATTCGCTCTTGATAAATATCGGTCGACATGAGTATACCGCAGTTAAGCTAAACTCTGAGAGTGAATTTTATTTTTACACTGTCTGCAGACTCCTGTCGATGTTATTTTTACTCGACCAGCTTTCAGTTTTGAAATGTGTTTGGTACTAAACGTGTAAAAAAGGAAGAAATCACCATACACTAGTGGAAAAATAAGCGCCGGTGGATTGATATAATAGAGAATGAGAGAGACGCGGGAAATAGCAAGAGTCGGAAACAAAGTACGAAAAGGGTGAAATAAAGGCAGCCTTTCGCCAAGAATTCCGCGGCTACCGACTTCACTGGTTGCTTCAAGACCCTTCTACTCCCAAGGCTTTCTCCTTAACGAGGAACGACTTGTCCTCGTTACCACACTGGGAAAACAGGGATCAAGAGAAACGTAAGCGGGAAAGATGTTTCTCTCTCTGAACCGAAGGATTTGTAGAGCCCGTGAAAAAATTAGTTTTGTGTAAGATGATTTTCTCGAAAAGCAAAGCCGTTGACAGTTGACAATACATGTTTGCCATATGCAAATATTTTGTAAAAATTTCTGCATATTCATGCACAATATAATGGAAAGACTGTGCGTATAGTAGAAAGTTAAACTGTAGAAACAGCTTAAAAATTTTAATTAGTTTTGTAAATAATTTGTTACTTAATTTTAAACAGCTTTAATTAAGATTAATCTTAAAAAGAATTCCTCAGCAATGATATAATTTGTCAAGAAAGAAACATTCTTATAAAAACAAGTGTTAGATATGAATCGAAAAGGAAATTTCTTTTGTACTTATCTAAAATAAGTAATTAAGATAAATAATATTGCGCTTTTTACATCAGGAAGGACAAGAAAACGATAGGAAACAGGAAAATGAAAAATAAAAGTTTCAAGTACCTAGTGATTACCCACCCAATGGAGAACAGCTATTATTGGTTCTTCTGTAATAGTGTGTGTAACGATCACGGTCGATCAATACTTACACGCAGTTATTTCTTACGGACCAGTAATATTACGCCACAATGATAAAACGATGGCGTAAAAATTAAGTGAAAGAAGTAGGTATTCTTAGACGTCTTTTCTGGACATTTTCGCCAGAGAAATGGCGAATTAAAGCAACATTATTTATATCACTAATTTTCTTTTTTAATTGTATTTATATAATATTATAAATACGTAAAATATATTTACGTGTATGTGATATTTTAAATTTTCATTTTTAATATTCAATACAAGGAAAGAATGAGAAGATTAACGATGAGACTGTTCGAGATAGTAAATACAATGCCATTTTTTGCACGAAATTATGTCGTAAACATATTTTGCTGCACAAATTTTTATTTTATTTTGAATGTATAAATATATCGGTCTCATACCGTTAACTTAAGATAATAAATAAAAATATTTAAGAATAACACATGCAAATAGTAAACGAAATATTCGTAAGTATCTAAATATACATAAATTTTTCAGAATAATTTAAATTCATTAGAATAAAATATAATTGCTCAACAACTTTAGCTTCATCGTAATACTGGGACGTAACACATAAGTTACATCTGCCGCTGACAATGAGCTTAACACAAAAATAGAGATAAGATTTAAAAAATAACGAAATGAGGAACTCACAAGAGAAACGCTACTGTCATTTAATATTATGAAAAGAAATTATATCTTCTTCGTTTTTTTAATTTAATACATAAAATAGATGTTCTTTTTCAATGAGATTATTTTTTATGGAATACTATTCAGGAGATTACGCTGATCCATTATATAATTAAAGTGCAATTTTATTTAATTAATTACGAGATTGCGTATTATTAATATTAAATTATATGAAATATTGATTATCCGTGACGAGGAAACTATATTAACCGCAGATCAGCTTTTATCACTCCACTAACTGAATTAATTAGCAATCTTATTATAGATTGAAAAGACAATAAATAGTAAAGTGTGTTAGTTACAATATTAATATTGTATCAGATACTGTTGATATTAATATAGAGTTCTACAACATTCGGAACAGCGTTAAATTTACAAATGTTGCAACGCGTTTGTATAATGAATACGATTTTTTTGATTAATTTTCCACATCGCTTGTTGTAGTATGATATAGACACACCAAAATTGCAAAGCAGAAATGTCATTGTCAATTAGATACTACATCCGTAGATTAAACACGATGCCTGTAACGTAATCTTTCTTTACTCAACCGGTGAACAGAGCCGATTTCTGGCTTAATCCTGGAGCGAGATACGGGCTCGATAAGCGCTCAGAGCCCACATTGCCCATTACGCCAAAGTATATGTCTGATATATACCGATGAAAAGGTCCATTTCGTCGACGCTTCCGGATTTCGCGAACCCTCAATTTTGGCGCATCGTTCTTCATATGACCTGAGGCTCGTGCTTGCACATCCGCGCGCGTGTCGTATGCGGTTTTCGTGCGCGGTCGTGCATCGGTCGCGTTATACATCGTGATTCCGCGCGCTTGCAACATCATTACGCCATGCATCAGATAAAAGCGTAATTAAAGGGTTCGCGCTTATACGCGGGCGCCATGTTACGCCGACGGGCATTGGAAGGTTGCAACAAAACGGGCTTCACGGATAGCGCGAAAAAGATAGATAGAGGAAGAGGGGGAGGGAGGAAGGGAGAGAGGAAGTCGAAGAGAGAAAGAGAGAGAACCGGTAAATTGTAAAACGTGACGCAGATTACGCGCAATAGCGGTGTAGCCTGTAATAATAAATTGTCATCGATGGGCTGATTTTAAACAACCGTCCGATGCACACCGTAGCTCATGGATTTGGTTGGAAATTTTGCCGGTGCAACAAAGAACAGGATTACGGAAAAAAAATTGGCGAACACACGATGAGCAGAACAAAACACGATGCAACCCGTTGATGGCATATTAAACAAATCTCGCAATGAAATTCTGTATCGTATAAACGATATTTACCAATATCTTAATTATTTAATTCAAAAATGCGAATAAGATAACTCTGGCAATCATATTTCAGTGATAAAATTCTTTTTTTCTCCTGATTTTTCAAGAAATGTATAATAATCTTTAATTTTAAACATGCAATTAACGCGTAATTATTAACGGATAATCTCAGAAAATTTTCATCAAGATTAGTTTAATCGAGTTTTAATTAACTAATGTGTTTTATCGTATCCCTTTGATTATTAATTATTCGTGATAACGGTTTTAAATACGTATTTTTTTTAAGATAATATTTTTATTACTAATTTTTTTATATTAAAAAAATATAATAGAGTATTTTTATCTACTTAACTTAAGTGATCTTTATTTTACGATGAACATCATTTAAGATACTCGAATTAGCTTAAATGATGTATTAAGTAGTGTAGGAGCTGTAGAGAAAGCAATTAATCTTAGGGAAGTAATTTAATTAAGGCGAGGATGACACGCGGTTAATTTTACCCTTTGTGTGTAATTGCCTAAGTTGGCAAGATTATCCTGCAAGCACGAAAATTGCTTGCATCTCATAACTTGCGATTAATACAACAATAATCCTGTGCGAAGATTATACCTTGATAATGAATAACGCATAATGCAAGAATGAAATCTTTTCAACGATGCGATAAAAAATTTATTACGTAATTATATAAAAAACACGTAATGAAAATTTCTCATAATTTAGTTACTTTAAATTTTACAGAAAAAATGCTTTAAAATATCTCATCTCTCGTAATTCTGTATCAATAATTTAATTTTAAGAATAACATGAATATTCAAAATATAATATACATTAATAAAAGTCTAATGATAGAAATTAAAATGCATGATGCATTAAAATTTAAGATAAAGCAAAACACTCCACTCTTAAAAAAGAGATGTTAAATCGACTCTCGCAAGTACTCCTTTGTTACCCCTTTTCCGCGCTGTTTGATTATCTCGATGCGCTGCTTCGTGTGTTACGTCGAGTCATAACATTATTTTTTATTTATCCTATATTTAATATTTTGAGAAATAAACGAGAAATAAACACGCGTAGCGCGCGCAATATTACGTTCTAGTCATAAATATAAAAAGAAAAAAATATAAAACCGATCAACACGAATAATTAATATTCTACTGTCGCTATTTATCTGCAATCGATCTTTTTTACTTTTCCCAATTAGTGAGGGACGTAGACATAGAACCCCTCCGTTCCTCTCGCCAGAGACACCCACGATAAAAGTCGTCAATATTTTCCATGACGGCAACCACCGCGATGTAATGGATACGATACCAAATGTCCACGTAGTCGAACGCATACGTATATTCATACACGTATCCGCTAACGCGTGCAAACAGCCAATGCGGTATGATACGTCAAAGCACCGGGCGAGTTATAAATTCGAATTGCGCTGCATGACAAAACGGGTCCGGCTCTATTTGCAGATTGAATTGCCGATATTAACGAAAAATTCATTAAACACATGCGATTTATAGATTATATATGTATGTGCATTAATAGCGGGGCCGCGGGCGCCTCGCAATTTGGCTTCCGAAATTTTGGATGAGAGATAAAGGCCTCCTCCGGTCTGCCCATTTCGATTGTTTAATCTTTATTGCCGTGGTACGTTTGATCGTAAATATTGTTATTTAATGCGAGACCGATGGCGCCATATTGATCAATATAAAGGATTTATCGGTTGCTATAAAATAGATCTTACGCTATCGTTATCCACTAAAATGAATATTGACGCGGCCAAAATTTATAATCGCGTAATATCCGGCTTTAACCGTGCCTCTGCTTTAATTTGCGTTGCACTGAATCAATTTTGTTATATTACTGTTTAGATGTTATATGATAAACACGATGAGCATGCAACACGATGCATAAGCATTAAGAAATCGAAGCAAAGATGCTCTTGATAATCTTCATCGAGCAACTCCTTCAAAACATCTCCTTTCTCTTCGATATTCCTTTTTCCTTTCGATACGCATCTACAAAATATCAATATAGTACAAAGGGCATCATCCAAGAGCCAGGAAATTGCTGATACATTTTAATGACTTCATCAACGACCGTAGAATTTTGAAAGAGTAGCGATCAATACCGAAAATGAGCTTCTACTAGATCCTACGGCGCTCTCAAATCGTCTCTGGCGCAGAGCGAGATGCTAGAAGGTGGTTGAGGACCTGAGACTCAGCCGAGCATAATGGGATAAGATCTCCAACGGATAAGGTGTTTCTCTTCGCCGTACGTACGTCTAACGCGCTCCTGCAGGAGATTCCAGCCAACTGAGTCACGTTCCTTAATTGTTTTAGCGCAATCAGTTACAGTTCGTCGGCTGGTAATTACACGGGGCTCGCCCGTCCGGGAACCTGGATCTCACGGAACATGTAGCCTCGCTTTTTTTTACCGAGAAAACAGTTTTCCACGGTTTCCCGAGAAGCAATGGTGGTCGTCACTTACGGCAACCCGGCACAATGCGACGGCGAACATTGTCACGTGACAAGTAAACATCCATTACCTCTACGGAACGAAACGCCTCGGTTCCGGCCGATTCTAACCGTTTGCTCATTTCAAAGGACAGGCAAATCGATCCGGCGACCTTCGGCCGGGGAACAAGGAAAAAGGTGGATCCTAGCCGGCCCCCATGACTGGTCGCTTCCTCGATAGATATCTGGCGGAGATATTACGATCTTGCGATTGGATTCGATCGACCATTTCACGAGCCTTCTCTTCGGCCTGGATTAGGAGAGAGAGGATGATTTAAGGTTAATTTCAAACGGATTATCCTTCCTTCGTTTCTAGAATGCGCTATTCTTCATGGTCTTATTGGTGCGTCTCATGGTCGAGGCGCGACGCGACTCAAATTGACCGATCGTGGATGCTATATGAAATAGTACAAAACAGCGCGTGGCATCTCGATTGGCAACTAATTGAGAAAGATATAATGAGTGAGAGAGTAATATTTTCAAAAGAGTTCAGACCCAAGATGTAATAGGTAGTATTATTATTAAGTTTTGTAATATTTCTAAGATTCAAATTGCAATAAATAATATTTGTTGTTTCATTTCAATTACAATAAATATTTCTCATTAGTCAAATATTCTAATAGAGTTCTAAAGATGTTCGAGACAGAGTACTCGTACTCGTAAAACGTGATACTGAAACGACCAGTTTAATCTTAACATCAGTAAGATATGTTACGCAATGTTACATATCGATATCATTCATTTACCTCATTAATTGAGAAGCGTGTTTGGTAACTACCGGCTGTGGAAACATGTAAATTCACTAGCGCGTGATTGTGCAACACGGGGATCTGTTATTACACACCCGGGAAATTTCATTTAGCGTGACGTTTGTCACGTGATTATGCCACGTAATTAGCGAAATAACACCTGGACATTTAATAACTCATCGGCTTGACTGGAACGAGCGGTGTGATGCGTTCACAATAGGCGCTCGCCTCTATCGGCGTTGAAAATGTAACAATTTTGGGCTATGCAATCGCGTACGATCAGTTTGCACTCGTTTACTCAAAATATCGGTTTCCGCGTGTAACCCAAGCAGAGAACAGCTAAACTGCATCGAATATGAATTAACACTTTGCGAAAAGTCATTGACTTCCACTGCGATCGATCTCGACATCGGGGCCGCTACTTTTCCGCAATCTTATTAATTAGTTTATAAATTGTTTATTAATTGCTACGCGTCAGTAGAATCTTTTAAAAATTAACTTTTAAAAATTAAAAAAGCGATGTTGTAAAAAAACAATGTAAAAAAAGATGTAAGTACGTAGAATATAAAAAACTTTGTCATATCTAACAACTCGAATAGTTAAGAAATTATTAAAACGTCGACACATGTTTCTACTAACATCTCTATAATTTTTTACTAATAATTTTTTTCACTGACATAATTTTGCAGTAGCGTTATACCATTAATTTTTCAATATATCCATATGTAACATGCTGAAAGTAAACCGCGTCTGAAAGTTCATTATTCATCAAAAATTAATAATAAATTTTTCCATTACGTTCATTATGCCAAACCTCGCGTCACCGATGTATAGCGTTATCATAATTTTCTCGCAACAATGATATCGAATGCGTCGATATCGGCAGCTTGAGAAAACTACTTGCTCGAAAATTAGCAGCGGAAGCAAGCGCGAACCGCAGGCCAACTTTATATCGAATAACTCGGCCGAAAGTTAAACCCTGCTGCCGCGTAATCGCTTTGGCGAAACGTTCTGTGCCGCCGTAGGGCGGGCGCGCCGCACGAATATCCAGACGTCATTTAATCGGACATTCCTCTCAAGGTTTCAGGGTCTCGCTGCGTCCCGTCGTGTATCTCTTCCGCTTCGAGGCATCGCGTCACGATAACCCACGGTGCCAAGGCAACTACGGCAAGTTTCATTCCGGGATTACGGGCCGGGTCCCGCGGTTGTAGACGACGTTACCTATCTACCTAGCGGACGCTCGATTCACAGTCGGGAGACCTCGTATTACAAGACGGAACGAGCATCGTAATGAGAGATGCGAATTACAAGAGACGGAAGCTGCTCATAGTAGCGCTGTTGTCCCATCGGCAATTGGATACAACTGAAAGGAAGGAATACAGCCGAGATACAGCCAGAATTTTTTTGCCGTGAATCACTTGTTCGGATTTTATGCTGCGACTAATAATTTCCGTCAATAAAGTGAGATATGACGCGTAAGAATTTTTTCTGTCGTATCAGTGTGTGTTTATACTAATTTCTATTTAGTCTAAAGTGGATATAACGTAACAAAAAAGAACCTTCTCTCGATCACGGATATAAGTGCGAAATTTTGCGTCTGTTTCGCGTACAAGTTTCGCGTCACACGTCATGCTGCCACGGAGGTATGAATTCGTGGAAGCGAAAGTAACATTTCACGTCAACTGACATGCGATTACACGTCATACGATTATCTCATGTATATACAAGTTGGAGTGCCATAAAATATTACTTTAGATCAAGAGAATGTAGCCCAAGAGACGGAAGAAAACTCGCTGTCAAGTACGTTTGAATTATATATCCTTTTTTTTTTAGATAAGTTCGCTGTCACGTTTAAAATATAAAATCAACTGTAACATCAGACACTGATTTCTTTCCTCTAAGCTTTTATTCCAAGGCAATTATCCTGTATTCAATAATGTTTATCAATTATGTTCGCTTTTCAGATAAATCTGTTTTCTAATATATTATGTTTTTGAAAGCAGATACAATGAGATATACTTTTATAATGTGGTAGTCTGATTCGCGTTCGAGGAAAAGCCGATCACGGGAAGTATTGCGCCTATTATATCCAGAAACAAGCGTGAAGCATGAAACGGAATAACTCCTAGGATAGATGCAGCGATAGATGCAGCGACGTAACTATATTTTATCAAGAGATAAAAAAATAAACGCAAAACAGCTTTTCTCATCGTATTTTAATTGTAAAATAAAAATAATTTCTACTGCGGTTTTATATATTATTCTCATGTATACTCTCTTCAATGAAAACAACAATAAAAATCTAAAATTAAAATAATAAGAATGTATGTATGTACAAATTAAATGTGTTGTATAAAATGACACTATTACTTCTCTAAATAGTGAAAAAATTAATAGACTTGCATGTAAAACAACAGATTTAATAGCTTTCGCTGCCTAATCCTTATAATTTAAAAATAAAAAATTATTTTCAAAAGAAACTATTTTGTTAAAACTATATTGTTCTGCTCATAATCATTAAGCCTATTTATTTGTGCTGCGCCAATCGACACTGCGACTTCGTGCCGCCGTTGTCTTGCAATCAACTTGCAAAAGGTTGAAATCAACTTGCTAGTCGATAACCTATAATTGAATACGTAGGTGCCGCAAAAAGTGTAATCAAAGCGCGACGGTGCCGCTTGCGCTCTCGCAAGATGAAACAGGTTTCTTCGATTGCTGTCACGGAGAAATGACGAAGCAGGGGAGATCATTATAATCGTCTTTGCGACGGTCCGCATTCTTTCGATGGTTCTCATTAAATTGATATCATTGGAAAGTCGAAACATTTCTCAGACATTTGATGTTAAAAAACGATGCTTTTTATGCATTTCGCGAAATGCATAATGATTAAATAAACGAAGAATTCCATCTAATTACACAAAACGTAACTGTAATCTTCTCATTCATTACAAATGTAATTTAACTAATGCTGCAAATTAAACATTCTCCCTGCATATATGCTAGTAAAATTTCTCACTTTGACGTCTAAAATAAACTGCAAGAAATAAAGTTTCAAATCATTATCGCGGATAGTCTGAATAGTTCCATTACATCTTATTGAATCATGTCGAATCGACACCGGATGAGTGATCATTATATCGCCAATATCTTTCCTGGTCATTTCATTGTACTATGAAACTTCAACAATAGATCACTCGAGCGGATCAGATAGCCAAAGAACAAAATGACAAGATAGTTAATTAATTCGAATCGATTAAGTATCTGGTTCTTTCGGATAATTGACATCGGCTATAATCAATATAGTTGATTTATCTCTCTCTTATTTTCTCTATTGTGTAAAGTGGAAAAGCATTATATTTATCGAACTCCGATATTAAGAGAATGACAAATCTATGTCAAATGATCAAATATTTGCAGTAATTGTAAATGTTAAAAATGCTATATACCTATTTATATTTTATTTTCATTACTATTGTCTAAGATTTGTTGTCGAGTTTGTAAAAAAGTAATTGTTTTAATATGCATTTTATTTACATTATTGAGGATGTATCTTTGTATGTAAAACTATTTTTAACTGACTAATAGAAAAGCATTCACGAAAATAAAACCTGATACTATAATTAATTTATCGTTTAACAAACGTATTTATGGATGACCCAACGACCATCGACAATGCTGTTTCTGTGAGTATTACAAATGCAATAAAGTTTGACGAGATGCCACTTCGTCGAAAGTTCATTTGTATTTTCCATGGAAGAGTCGGAATTAACGAATTCCAGGAATAACTGACGCGCGGCAACACAACGGGCGCATAATACGAAACGTACTAACACGCGATGCACTTTGCAAACGTATTTAGGATTTCTCCGAAGCTCCGACAAAGTCGGTATAATACATCTTTCACGTGAAAGTCGACACGTGATTTATTCGGACGTTCTACAATTCCGATTTTATCGTATGATGCTTCTTTACTTATACATATGTCTGTATCATTAATTTTCACATTATCCTATAATATAAGCCTGTATTACATCAAACGAATATTCTGCATTTGAATTCAATTGAACACTATGTTTCAACCAATGAAACAGAGTAATCTGTATTCCAAAAGGAAATAAAGTCAGAGTTTCAGTATCTATCTATCAAAAAGAAAATGTGCATCGCGTGATTCTTACATGAAACTGGACTTCAGTCAATTTCGTTGCATTTCCCTCCCAATCAGCTTACGTATTCTCGCTCGATATAATCGAATAAAATACCTCAATATTGCATTTCTGAAAAATGCTATTCACGTAACTCCTACAATATGAATGCATCGAAATTTCACGGATTGGTCTCAAAATGGATGTAGTCTGAAGCGCATACATAAAACTCTTTATATCGTGATTTAAACGTGATTTTGGTATTTTATGTCACGGAGATGTAAAGAATATTTTAAAAATATAAAATGCTATTTATATCAAACGTGATGCATGTTATGACCAATTCTGTGATTATAAGAATCTGTATGATCGAATATAGTAGTGGCAGACTACCTGTATATCAAACTATTTGAGCCAAATTATCAGAACGTACGCAATAAGATATGAAAATTATATGCTAATTTTTTGCTTCTAAAACTAGCTTTTTGCTTTAATTTTTAAAAAGTTACGAAAGACTCGATAGCCCAATATTAAGTAACTTGTTAAAAGTGAAAAAGTTCTTTTTAAAAGCAAAAAATAGCAAAAATTAGCAAATAATTTTCATGTATTATTGACGACATTACTCTCGCAATACGAAATGAAGCTAAGCGAGAAAATCAATCAGCATTGCGAAAAAGAGGCAACAATACTTTGAGACTTTCGAGTATCGATTTAACACGCCTTTTTTAAGAGTGGATAATACCATAGTTTGATTAGATTCCTCTTAAGTATGTTTATTTTATCGTATTTCACATTTTATAGCGTATATACGCATATACGTGTATATATACGTGTATATACGCAATAGCTTTAAAGCTTTAAGAGAACCTTTTGATAATTAGCAATAGAGGAGGAGGAAAGGACTATCAAGATCGAAGATTGTTGCTATATAATTCATGGCGACAAGAAAAGTACTGCGACACCTATATTTAAATTTAAATGCACTTCACCTATTTCCCGAAAACGCACTGCTATCCGGACATCTCAGAATTAATCGGTGAGACAAATTTGAAGCTGTTGTCGTGTCGACTTGTTTCAACTTTCATTAACAATTACGACGACACTGTTATTTGAGATTCAAATGTGGCGGCGTGAGATCGGTAAGGCGATAAAACTCCTCGAGGTTGTTCCGATATAAAAGTGTATAGAAGTGACAATCAATAAAGATTCGTTTACAACCGATTTATGCTAGGGATTGTATAAAATTCATGTAAATCTTTTATGAATTTACCTAGTGAAATAATAGATATGAATCCTCTTCAAATAATGGGTCTTTCTAAAGTGCCAGACTTATTTGGCCATATTAATCGGCCAGACATTTCTAATGTCTCCGAATTGATTTTGTCATATCAAAAATGATTGTCTATAATTAAGTCTATAATTAAGCAAAATCTGACCGAGAAAAGCGATAGTTTACGTTACTGCATTTATATTACAGTATTTTCAATTAATTCTCAAGATTGCATAATATAAGTATTTTTACGTAGATTATGTGCAATTGATAGAATTTTTTGTATAAAACGTTTATCATTGTAAAACTATGTCAACAATAAAATAATATACTTATTCAAAAAAATTTAACATAACAAGTGTATATGTAAATATTATAATTATAATACAGATATAAATACAGATATAAATACAGATATAAATATTGCGAAAAAAGCAAAAAAAATTATCGAAGATTATAATAGAAAGATATTTTATACATACATTTCTTGATTCATTTTTACAGACAATGTATTTATACTGTAATTATATTATACTTCTATGTCACTATATTACTTTTCTTTTTCTCTTCCCTTATAAAGAGGTGATAAAATGGTAGAATGCGCGCGAACTTGTTCGTTAGAAACATTTAGTTCCATCTCCTTTCTATTCAGTACAGTCTTTGGAAATATACTTGTGCTTTCGCGATGATGTGCTCATTATTTTTAATAATTCAAGCATAATATGTCTTCCTCTTTCTCTTTCTCTCAACTACGATAAAAAAAAGTCGTCATTACGACACCGCAAATACGATATCGGTTGATCTAAAAGTGAGAACAACCTTTTTATGTCGTTTCTTTTTCTCGTCTCAATGTATAGTTTCTTCAAAGAATTACTAAATTCATTCTACCTAAACCTTGTTCCATCGAAATATGCTTTCGGAAGAAAGAATATTATATTTATTTAAATTGAATCCTATTCAGATAATTATGCATTATAATGAAAACTATCTTTTCAAACAAAAGTACTACTGTATAAAATTATATCTTATAACTTATACATATTTCATATGTGATATTTTTACCATAAAAACTATAATAATTATGATGTAAAAAGAAGATACAGTTCCTTTTCAGTATGCGAGAAAATTTATGATCTATAATTTTTTTTCTAGAATTTGCTTTACTAAAAACATTGATATTAATTATAGCATTCATTTTCATTAAAAAAAATATCAAAGTGTACACACGAAAAGTATATTACATTTTTAACTTCTGAAATCTTTTAAAAGGACACTGATCTAATATCTTTGCGTGTCACGTCTGTCTATGGCACATTACTCTTCTATGGCACATTACTCTTCTCGTCTTTAATCAACGTCTAAAGTAAAACGCGGTCAAGAAACACGCGTCTGGAATTAGTATCTCTTCCTGGCAACGCACGATCAAAGAACGCGCACCTAAGACGTATTTACGACTTGACTCGCGAGCGATTATACAGAATAACCCGAGGAAGAAGAGATTACGAAAAAGAGACGAAGCGTTAATCCGAGAGGGCGCGTTAACGTGGCAGATTTGCCTTATCAAGCGAAATAACTCCCACTCGATTTATCGCTCTGCCCATTTATTACGTCTTGCGTGAAGAACGCGGCAGAACTCGCCGAAGTAAATTCACCATAAGGAAGGCATTTGCTACAGCGGGGGACAATGTACTGGAAGCGGAAGAAGTACGTGCTCGAAACGAAGGTCCTTAGAGAACGAGGCCGCGGCTGTTCGTTCCGCACGATGCCTCCTCTTATTTTGTCTTTTAACTTATTCCGCGCTTACTTCCGATATCCTTCCTACCTTATTTTTCCTAATGCCCTGTTTAAAATTCCGTCGAACCTCTTTCTCACATTCCACGTTCAAGCTATACGATATTCACGTTTCTCTACATAAGTTCTTTTCATTCAAACGTTTCTATCTAGCGAATGTTTATAAGGCCGCTTTTGCGTGACATTGATTTCTTGCTGCGTCGTGATAAAGTACATTATTCTACATTAATGATATTTGAACATTACTTTTACTATTTTAATCGTAGACAAAGTGTTAGGTATCTCGAGTGTTTCGATATGTAGAGACATAGAAAAACGCAACCATGGTTCGCCGCATCTGCGACAAACGGAAATTCAAGCGGACGTTTAATTCCAGCAAGCAAAAAGACGATGAATAGAGACGATATAGGAACGAAATGTATGTGTGTATGTGTGTGTATATACATGTGTGTGAAAACCTGCAACGTGTTTTCCGCTTAACCGCGCATGCTATCTCGAAGATACTTCCACCCAAAGATCCAGCTTGGAAGCATCCCTATTTAGCGATTTCCACTAAATTTATTACGAAGTTAAATCGCACCTTTTCAATAAAACTGTGCACGAGGTAAAAACTGTTGATATTAATAACAGCATGCGAGTAAGACCAATCGTAAAAAAACTACAGAAATACAATTTTCCAATGGACAACGACATATCGTAATACGCGAAATTTTACAGTGCAAATAAATAAACGTTTATATTTGTACGTGTATAGTTTTTTCTTTTATAGAAAGATACACATCATATATGTTCTAGACGTGTTTAAAATAAGTCAGCTTTCCGTCACGATTATTTAATATCAGAGATTTTGATTTCACGAGGTGGATTTACTCGCATTGCGTCGATTAGAATTGTCGATTGTAATGAATAGATCTTACGACAATAGACCAACCGGGTCGTGCTGTAGAGGATCCTAAATAAATATCCGTGAGAGTTATACCTACGGACTAATACCTTGTCCGTTCTTATCTGTTTTAGCCACAAGGGATAGCCACACAGAATGTAATTAACATAGTTTTGATTATAGATAAACGCCAGCCGAATGCAACTGGCAGGTCTGAAGATCGGAAAAGAAATTAAAGAAAGATAGTACTAAGTCTAAATTGAATTAATTGTTTAAATAGGAATAAACGAACCGGAAGCAAATAGATTTTTTGCGAATAATACATATTTATATTTAAGATCAGTGTTGTTTTATATTCAATAAACTAACATATTCGATTTTCAAATATGATTTTTTAATCTCAGAGCTATTTATCATCTACATTTTTTCATAAAACGATCAATTTGGCACTTCTTCACTAATCTAATAAACCGCTAATAGACACTGGACTCTTTTTTCGTACTATAAAGTGTATCTTTAATGGCAATGTCTAGACTTTACATACATATTTATTCATCGCATAAATGTGATGACAGAAACAATCGTATACCGGATGCAACTTAGTCACGTAAATTAAGTTTATAGTTGTCGTGTCGTATGTCTGCAGGTTAGACATTAATTTAGTATTGCTTTTGCGTATCCAGGACGCGCTAATAAACTCAATGCCACGAAATATAGTCAGGCTTCAATGCTACGAAATATTTCCTCGTTACGATAAAGTATTTATCGGCTATAAACATATGTGTGTACGTACGTATATAGTTTAAGGCCATAAAAATACAGAGAATATTGCATGTTTAAAAGCTTGCATTCGAAAAAGCAGTGTAATGTACTACAAAATCTTAAAATAACCGCCAACGTTAAAAGAGTAATCGTAGTTTACAGGGATAGTGAAAACGCATCGTAATAGACAATAACGAAGGCACGTAAGAATTGAATATCGCAATAACTGTTGCTCGTGGTTAGTTTTTGTTACGTTATGCCGCATTTATACTGTACGGATATGTTGGTTTTCATTACACACCACACGCATCGGAACTAGCGAACCACAGACAATTATATTCAAATATAGGTAACCAACGGATAATAGAAGAGAATGTACGTATCGGCTACTGTTGTTTTAAACACCGCGGCTGTTGCGTTTTTCCAATAGAAAATCCGACCGTGCAATCTTGCTACGTTAATGGATCGTAATTGGACACATCGTTCGATGCTCAATTTAATGCGTCGACAGACAATCATTATCGCTGCTGATTGTGCGTGATAGAAATTACTGCACACATATACTATATATGATAGCTTTCGAATAGACATTGAACGGCCAGTAAACGAGGGCAGTGTGTTAATGGGAACCGCTACCAAATTTTAATTGGTGCAACGCGGATGAGTGATCATCGATTTATTATACGACAGCGGAAATGCCGACGATGCATTCATAAACCATGCGTTTCAATCACATCGAAAAATCGTTATTGACCGTTCTTTTGCTCCTTTTCACACAGCCCGTAATAATCAGTGAAGCATCATATTTATCACGTTTATCACGTTCGGTGAACAATTTTCTATTGCCTAGAATTCAATTTTCGTCTAAATCAGACTCTATCAAAATTTTAGGATATAGCAGATATAGGATTAGCTATTGTAAAATTTTTTTATGCTATCTACCCGCACGTGCGTCCATTTTGGTCTTGAAAATGTTTTAATTTCGAGATAACTTTGAAGACGACGTATTCATCAGTAATAAATCCTTCTTTCATGTGCTTGAAAAATATCAGACGCCGTGTTTTGCAGCTTACACGTGGTACCAGGATACTCAGAAGGAATTTATTGGGCGCCTTAATTATTCGGATGGATTCTTAACTTAATTGCTTTAATTAGCGCTGTTCCTTTCGTGTGGTCCAACGCGACGCTTGTTCGCGCAAGTCTTCACTCGCCAACAACTTTTTGCATTTTCACGAAAATTGCTCGAGATTGTTTTTTTCATCTTTTTGCGAGGCTTCTTGCACTCTACAAATTTCAACACGCTGGAACCGTCGCGTGGAAACTTTTCTTTGTAGCACTTTTTAATCGCGCAACCGAGAATATTGCAAGCGGAGAATGTCGTTTGTACTTTTAACATACCATTCTTTGCAGATTTTTCTTAACTACTTTTTAACATAAAAATATCAATTATACTATTAAATCGCGTATTTATATTTTAATAAAAGCATTTAGTTAACACATTGATTGTCTTATGAATCACTACAATTGCTGAATGCCTTACCCATTTATTAATTGGAAAATTTTTGTTTAATTTCTAGTATAATGGAATTATAACATGAGTGGAATAATAACATAATTCAAGATTTGGAAACATCGAAAATCGACTAACGAAACCGCATTGTATTTGCGGAATTCATGTTAAAATATAAATTATTATCATTTAAAATTAACACGATGTACTTATATCCAGAATAGCATTCAAATTCATGAAAACAATTTTCGGGTCCACATCCATTCCGACCCTTCCGCGCATAATTAAGTTCTTAGTATTTCTTGGTTCTCCTTCCGCAGGAATGCAGTTTCGTTTCGACATTCGTAATGCATACCGAGGACAACATGATTCATAGTACACATTCCATGCGTATCTCATTTTCGTAGCAAAAACGAGAGGAATGTTTTTTTTCTTTTTAAACAAATGGATAAAGTTCAATATCTCTTTCATACTTGGTGTAATAATATTTTATTTGCAGGCGAATCGCAGCAAGGAGAAAAATGGACAAATGATTACAATTTATTCTGCGAAAAAAGATAACATAAATACAAATAATAGTAATTTCCGAAAAAACTTTGTTCGATCTTAATTAAAGTTGTCTCAACGAACGTTTAATTAACAAAATATATTTTCCCTCTAGAATAGATGCCTGTATTTTTATGGAATTTGTATTCGTTTATTTCATTACTGATACGAAACTCCTCATTCCACAATATCCATTTCGAACGCCTGTACTGTCGTCGGTGAGCTTGTTTAAACGAAGTCGCGCGTTACAAAACAAATATATCTTGTTGCCGACACGATGCAACAATCAGAGGATAGTGACGCATCTCCGCATCTCTAATCTTCTAAGATTTCCGCAACTCCATCGTGCAATTATCGTAACGTCAGCGAACACGAGCTGTGCGCCTGTGCTTCTGTAATCTACACGCGCGTCTTAGGCGGCGCCGAGTTCCCGGAGGCTGCACTGCGCGTAAACACGAGCTCCAGCTACAGACCGCCGTCGAATGGAACAAAGAGGCATCGTACTTGAAACCGACGCAACCGGCCCCCGGCTGTGAGATTAGTCTAGGGTTTATGCGCACGATAAACAAACTCCGCGCAACCGAAACCGGAGCAAATATCCCTCAATTCGCGGAAGCAACCCTTTATCATCGGCGACCGCCTTTCTAGTATTTCGCCGCCATGAGGATTGTCCAAGTTCGAAGATAATAACTGAGAGTAAACTCGCTATGATATCGGCACGATCATTCTATCCATGAAGACGATTTATAGAAACGTGAGAAGTCAATCCAATCTTCAAAGCGTCATGTATATAATGACATTGATAAAACGGTGTATTTATATTTTCGATATCGTTAAGAAATATCTTTGTGCAATTTTTAATTGTCAATTTTGACGCTACTAATTTAAAATTCACAGCTGGTAAAATGTTCTAAGCTTTTTAAATTATTTATTTATTTCAGTGGTAAAGCCGTATAAAATAAAAGATTCTTTTTTTATGTATCTATACATTTACATAATGGCAATATATCCTGTCGTATGCATATTTAAAACGTAAAATCTTATGCATAATTTTTTTTACTCATTTTTACATCAATTTACAATTAATAGCTGTATCAGCAATTTTAAATGTGTGTTATAAAAATAGCTTGTGAAATTCTGCTTTCGGTCATATTACAGATATATAAGGTTTTCCATTTCGGATCTCTTTTGTCCTGTGTGAATGAGCAATAATCGAGTCGAGTTCAAGTTCAATCTCGCCATTTGTTTCGAAGTACTTTAGAAAATCGTACCGAAAAAATAATTACAAACGTAAAGATATCGTTAACAAAAGGATATCAATCGCAAATGATAACAGGAGAAAGGAGGGAAGGATGGTTTTGCGTGTATTTCGACATCGCTGACAATCCATATCGAGGCGATAGCTGTAACGAGACAACGCGATCAACACTATCGATTACAATCGGTGTAGCATTCGCGTCGCGAGAGTAATTCACACCACCTGCAATAACCAGTCCCGCATGTGATATCTTGGCGAATGCTAAAAAGAGATGAACGGGAATGCGGGCCGACGAATATTCTGTCCGTGCCCGTCGTTGCGCCGGGACAGAAACGAAAAAGAAAAACAGTCGGTCCGGAGAGTGATCGCCGCAGAGTGCGGCCACGATGGTGAGACAGCGAACAGAAACGTGATATCGGTCGGCCATCGAGAGCCACGAAAATAAATAGAAAGAAAAATATGCCTGGCTCGTAGGATGCGTATTTGGGTCAAGCTGGTTGAAGATCGGCAGCAGCACATTGCCCTCACCGACCAGCGCGCGACTCTCTGTCTCTCTTTCTCTTTCTCTCTTTTCCCTTTTCCTTTTTCTCTTTTCGTCTCCCTCTCTCTCCCTCGGACACGCGTCCACCAGTTCGTTTCGTACGCGTATGCGCGTATTGAATTTTTCACTGGAAAACTCCGCGTGCCAGAATTTCCGATGAAACGTTTGCATTCGTTGCGACTGGATAAATAGTATTTTTTTCGGGGCTCTTCATTAAACATCGCGACAAGTAACCTATCCGCGGGTGAGTTGCATCGAGTGTTTGCAATTCTCGATCGCAGTGGCTCGTTGCCATAAATATTGGTCAAGCTTAACTGGGATTTAACTGATTGATCTGTCTCTTTTTTTTATTTTGAAACATATCCAGGTGGAGACAGAAAGTTAATTAAAGCGCAAATAATTCTAAACAATTAACAAAGATACAGTTCACAAGGATATGAAAGTTTTGCTCTTATATAATCTTCGCAGTTCTCACAATTATTGAGCGTTTGCAAGATTATGAAACCTTTGCATTTAACCCCGAGGCATATTCGCATCTTCTGTTCTCACCTGAAACTCGACGTAATCACGGTGTCGTAAATGAGGGGGGGGGGGGAAAAAGCATCAAGTACCGGGTGCAAATTGCGCGGAAATGTCGTCATTTAATAGAGTCATCATCGTCAATTATACTTTTCTCACCATCTTGTAGAGGCGTATGTCGAAGAACAACGCCTATAACATTGCCATCATTGATTATTGACATTTACTAATACGCCTGTAGAGAAACTTGTAATGACTGAGACTTAATTGTGAGAATAACGCAATGGGTGATTTAACGTAATCACTGCAATAATGTTCCACAGCTATCGCAATCGGTACTTACGAACATTTCACGAAGTGGAAAACTATACTACGTCGGGTAACCAGCGATATTGCCAAGAATTCCGACAATCCCGACGTATCAGAGAAATCTCGATCTGGTTCTCATAGATAAATTATCGCAGAATTACTAGCAAAAGAAACCTAACCCTTTGTGTCTTTATATTATCAAAACAGCTCTTATCAAGCCTGAAATTTTTATGCATCGAATTGATAATTAACCCTCCACATCCAGATACCCCGTGTCGTTAAATTAATTCCACCTTCGACGGTTGCTGAAGTTTAAAGTCGCGCGGAACGTTTGACTGGTTCGCGCACGTTTCCTAATTAAAGGAACCACTTTTTTATCCCTCCATTCTTCTCCGACGTCTAATCATCTCGTCAGCGAGACATTCCGATCTCCCCCTAATTCCACAGAGATCAGCCAGCAGATTCGAGAACTCTGGCACGTAATAAGAACAACAATAAGAAAAAAGCGATTGGTTTGAAATGATCTGGCCTCCTGCTTAATTTACCGCGATGTCAATTATCGCATGCACCTTTCGGTTCTGTCCCGTCGAATAAAAGGAAAATATTCGGTACCCAATGCATTAATTTTACAGTTGATTTTTTATTAGAAATTCTTTAACGTAAGATTCTTAAGAGATTAACGATTAAAATCTAAATTTAAACAACTTTTTTTTATTGTTGCAAATTAATTCTTTTAATTTTTAAATTCTATGTTATGTATGTTATAATAATTAAATTATTGTCAGGACAAATATTATGTCTTAACAATAATTTATTATTTTGTATTTATATAAATTTTCAAATAAAGAAAGATATATGTAAGATATTAAACAATGTAATATAATAATAGTGTAGTTTTGATATAAATTAAGTTCCGTTCAAGCGGAATCGATATTCAATAATCAGTGTCCGTATAATTAGCGGTCTATTGTGTATTATACATGTATAATTTTTAGCTAACAAACGGAATATATTATCATATTTCTGACAATTTATTAGGAATTATGCGAGTCATTGATTTATATTGATATCTACTACAATATATAATACCACTGATAAAATAAATGATGATTGTGAGAACATATTGAAATATTAAACTATTGTGTATCAAACGAAAATCTACGTATTTGATGATTACAGCTCGACTATTCTTTTGTTCCTTTGTTACAGTTTATTTATCAAATTAGAGATTTATCGAATTTTAGAGATTATCTACTAAAAAATTTAATAATATTCTCCATTAATATCGCGTCACTGACGTGCAATGACAAATATCAATTAATTTTTGTGCAGCATTATGTTGAATCTGTATCTCAAACTGTACCTCAAAGAATATGATTTCAAAATCTGTACATATCTATTTACGGTTATATTACTCACGATTGTTTTTTGCGCAATCAAATATTCATGCTTATTCGAAATAAATTAATGTCTCATAAATATATGTCGATTCCATATTATGCTGTTCAGATTAAGATTATCGGTAATTTATTTTACACGTAGCTCGAGGGGTATTACACTTCCACGTCAGAATGTATGTGACGACTATCAGAGACCATTGCTAATAGCATCTATTGAGCACGAACGGAAATTAGGATGTCTATGCCTCGCGCGAGAGAATTAATCTGCTGGCATACATTCACTATATCTTGCGTGCGTATACGCACATTTGTTCGCAACACTTAGGCCCGTTGCTGAGAAATTAATCAGTTGGTTCACGGTAATGGAATATTCATCAGTTGACGAAGCGGTCGCATTGTTTACAGTCACGCCGTACGGCATTACAATTAAATCTAATGGTCTGTAACCATGTATCCGTTGCCACAGGCGGATTGCCTTGCCTCGACCGGTCCGGCCGGTTATGCAACACTTACAACGCTTCTACCGCACTAATATGATGATAGAATCGTCCAAGGATTTTTCGAACTTATAATACATGGCGAGCCGAGCTATTAAATATTTATTATCCTTTTAATTTGTTTGTCAAAGGAAAAGATTTAAATTTGTTTTAAGCTGTTTCTACACGTCTATAAAAATTTCAAGATCCACAGGTTTAAAGACATAAATTATCATGACTCCGAACATACGTGTGAACAAGGAATACTGAATGGTTCCGAAACTACATGTCTACATGTAGTTTGTAGTACATGTAGTAGATATATTCATGATTGAAGACGAGAGCGAAAGCAACAATATGTACCATGCCGAATGATTTTGGTGCAGTCATTAATTACAAGCTGCATATATGCATATAATCCAATGTTGAGTTGGTATTACTTAACTATGTTGTATTTGCATAACCACATACATGACGCTCGTTTAACGGCGATAATCCGCAGTCGTCAACCGAATAGTGGAATGGCGTGTTTCTCTGAATTTACCGCATTTTGTATCTAAATATTCAGCATTTGTTCGTGCGTTACATATTGATTTAACAATATCGCTCAATTGGAATAAAAATATTGAAATTTCTTATTTCTTGTAAATCGAGCATATAATATTCGCATACATATATTTCTATGTATAATACGGCTAACAAAAAGTATATAATATTCATTTCTTCTATCGTATTATTTCATTAAATATTTCAATGAACATACAGAAATATATTTAAAAAAATTAATTAATTTACGCAAAATATTTTTTCGTTCCATCATATAAAAAAACCTGCTTTGAGAATGTACATTTTGATATCGATCCGAAAATTTAAAAGTCTATAAATTTTAAAAAGGATTTAAATAAAATGGCATTTTTGCTTCCTTCTTTGTTTGATGTCCTCAATACATCACTACGGTTTCTTTACCACATAACAACGGAATATTCTCAGATGGTCGGCAGAACGAAAGGACAAACGCTAGTGTAAGTGAGTTTCGGCTTTCGCTACCGCCACAAGGCGTACGGTAATCCGATTCCCTTGCCAAATGGGAATGTCGCCGGGAGGCTTAATGTACGGTGCCCGGAAGCAAAAGCTCTGTTTGCACCCCACGTCCGTTGTCTGCGGCTAAGATCTCTAGATTACTCTAATCGAGAGTCACTTTCGTTCGGCGTGTTAATGGTAATATAATACACCGAGAAACACCGGAAATATGAGAATGTTCAGGATCCTTAAGATCACGAATATTTAATAGGATAGATATCTGTAGCAATTAACATGTTGTATTCAACACTATATTCCATGAATTTTAACCATAATATAATATAATAACTCGATATTTGTAGAAATATATGTATGAAATTATTTGTGAAAAATAATTATTTCCTGATGTTATAAAATTTCATACTTGAGAAATTGTTTAGGCTAAAAAATAATAATCAGTAACTGTGTCATCGACAAATGTGTTTCTTATCGTATATGAACTTTTTAATTTTTTCAAATCTTTTTAATTCTTAAAAATTTCATGCGGTGAGGAAGAAGAAAGTTCTAATTGTCTTATAGAAGATTACTATATTCTAAACATTACAGTGGTTTTACAGAACTTCCTATCGTGCTGCTCTGTGTCGTAACATTTTCCAGTTGCATTTTACACCTCGCCACACCTTGGAACGCACTCAACGGTTATTTGTACTCTCTCTCTTTACAACCGGGCTATTCGCACTTTGGACAGACCGGCCGGCACCATGGGGCGTGAGAGACTCATAAGGCGCATTTAAGGCTGTTTCTCTTCCTTTTTCCTTTCTGTTTTTATAAACAGCGCGCCTTCTGGACCAGCTTTCGTGCTTCCAAAGCCTTCTTTATTGTGCGGCCCTTTCGCCGCGATGAATAATGAGTCAGACTCAACCGTGAGAAGAACCCTCGCAGCGGTTCGAGCGCAGAAATATACGGTCGTTCTCGGCTTTGATTTGGCGACGGCGAATCGGCAAACTGCGATTTCACAATATTGTTTCTAGAGAGCAGGTGCACGCGGCGGGACGCACGTCGTCGTCGCCGCAAAATACGAGAATGCGGATGAGTTCGGACGGTAAGCATGGAATTTTGACTGTTTCGCGAGGAAATGGTTAATTTAACTTTAATTAGAGGTTTGTTACGATATAATGATTGCAAGCTCGCGTTGAGAAATTTATTACTTTGCTTTCAAACTAATTATAAAAATAGTTTAATGTTGGCGATGTAGTGGAAAATCCTTGTCAGTCGGTAGATTTTTAATTAAAACGGTAACGTTAGCGAGACACTGACATTTACATAAGCGGCGGAAAAACGTGAAAATCCCATTTTCGGATCTTTCTAATTTAACACTGTTTGCTTTTTCCCTACAATCTCTATTATCCATTAACGTATACCATCAAACGATTATTGTATTTGAATTGTTCCTCTTTGAATAATCTTTCCATGTCGATAACAATGGTAACTGGTACATTTCGATAATACCGCGGGAAGTAATTTCGCGGCTCATGCTTTACAACTCATATGTCGTCGATTCAGCGGCATTAATTACGAGTGAGTTTTTTTTCCCTCTATCCACTACTGTCGCTCCATTTGTCGCGATGCAACGCGACGGCGACGCGATACCCGCTCGGTGAAAATAATTTCCTCTCTCGCGTCATCATCCCTTGCGCGCACGCCGGTTTAATTGTTGCATAGCCTAGTATTCCCAGCTACGGAATCTGCTTCCTCGTTTCCTGGCGAACCCGGAAGCTCCTCCTATTATACCCTAATGGCATAATAATCTGTATATCCCGCGATATGGTTTCCAATTTCAAGCGCTGATGCAGTCGGGCTGCCCTGTATAGAAGGGCATGCACCAGCTGCCTTCGTGGCTCCATGAGTTACGACTGCCGCCAAGCAATGGCCACGTGGGTGGGCGGGCGCTCTTCCAAACTAGATTCCCATACACTTACAACCATTTCTCAATCCACTCGGCGGGATCTAATTCCGCATTTTCCTTAGTTGAATTTCGAGTAGGTAGACCGCTCTCCCACGATGTCGAACGCGGCTCCGTAAATATGGCCCAAACTTAATGCGCCGAACACCGAACACCAATTATACGAATTTGAATACATTCGAGATAACGGCGGTGTGTAAAGTCCTTATTGTAAATCGATTTTGCATTTTATCTCGTCCCTGGGAGAGAGGTGATTATTCGAAAACGTAACTATGTTAACGGTGTTTAACTTTAGCGGGGTTTCCCTTTCAAAGAAAAACAGACAGTTGGGGAAGACATACTTTTCCTTACGGCATTTTCATTTTACGGTTCAAGATATTCATTAATTATTTTGCTGGAATTACGCATTTTCATAAACTTGCTTTGTTGTATAAATAAAAACGACATCGTCATTTTCGTTTCTTTGCAATCAACGCTAATTGACATTTCTTCGTCGCAGTTTACGATACGTTGCATAAACGTAGATACATATCTCACATTCTCACATGGTATCTTCATTACGCGAAGAAATCTTCCTAATGAGACGTACAAACGAGAATCTGCCGACTAATAATTGTGACGCTGGGAGTCGTAAATGTTTTTACGTGTCAGTAACATCATCAACTATGCGAATCAACTTGCAAATAATGCCAATATATTCGGGTGTTTTACAACCGCCCGTTTTCTCCAATGATGCACGTGATTTGCAGAAATGTAAAACGCAGAAATATATCGCGTAGTCGGCGTATTTAATTCTTTAGCGCGAGCAGATGATATCTCTTTCTTTTTATTTCACTTTATTACCCAGTTGGAACCAGTTTTATGATCAAGACTCTCTTGCGACATAGAATTACGAATCGTAGAAACTCAAAACACGCGACGCTTGCGGGAATCACGTTTAAAATTAATATCAGTAAAACGGTTATTTATTAAAACGTCATTACTATTTTCAATCGTAGATGTAGTATTTGTAATATAAGATAAAAAATTATCTAAAACTTTTAATATACACATATGCATACATACATTTATTTTTAAAGCTCTTAGTATTTTAACAAGAGAATTTTTTATTTGAATATTTCTTTGTATAAAATTAATGAAATTTTTTGTTTAACGTTATGTTTATGACCATCGATATCATTTATAGACAACATCCATTATTTTTGCAGCTACATTTTTTCCTAGCTGACTTCTTTTCTTTTTCTTCGTTCTTCAAAAACTAAGCATATATTTACTTCATTTTAAGAGCACAAAGAATATGTAAGAAAATTCAAAAAAACATACTCGTACAGGAGTTTCGCGTCAAAACGTTCTGAATCAAAATGTTGCCGCCGACCGTCTGAAGAGATCTGAAGCGATGGTGTCACGCTATCGACTTTTATAAACGCTCAGCTCGCCTTGTAATGACTAACGCTATTATAGTTCGAGATATTGCACAGGTATAAAACTTGACGCTAAATTACGGCGAAAGGTCTTTGCTCGTGCTACTTGGCTAAACGGACTTTGCATCGCCTTCGTTCGTGCTGTGAAATCGCGATAAAATCGTGTTGTACCTCAACTTAGCGGCGATCTACGAACTACTATGATTGATATTATATTTTTAAATAGTTTATAGTTTTGCTAAGTGTTAAACTACATCGGTATCTTTTGCAAAAGTAGTAAATGTATTTAGCACATTTGGATTTGTTGCAATAAGAGATAAGTGATCGTTCAAAGATGACTTTTGTTACATTAATACTACATTTATTAATTGAAATTTTAGTCAGGATTGTATGTTAAGCCATAATCGTAATATTGTTCATACTTTCTAGTATTCTACGATTATTGATCTGCAATTATACGTAAAGGTCAAAAGGCAAACCGCGTTTACCACGCACGACGTGCATCCTGCCGGTTGCAATTTACCCGAATGGATCAGCATTACCCCGGCTCGTTAAGCCGGTAATGACAATTCTCCAAGGACGTTATATATGTGCACCAGTCACGTGAAAGAAAAAACCTATCAATGTACGTCCGGAATTATCCATCTAAATTTCCCATCGCACGAATTTTCCATGTTCGTTTACCATCGGAACGAGTTTGCGATGCTAACTGGTCTACTTTTGTTAATGAATTATTGCCGCACATTATTGTGTCGGTTGGTTTGCGCACGACAGTCAGTCTGTCGGGGTCAGCGACGTTGACGAAGAGCGAGTGGCTAAAAGTGCGGCGTAGGAATTTTTATATCGCCTACCACACCTGCTGGCACCAACTTCTCGTCTTGTCTCGAAAGATCCGTATCATTTTAAACGCCCGCACGCAGTCGGACCGTGGAAACACGTGTATTCGCGGCCAGTCTGGCAATTTAGACTAAGATACCTGTTACAAGGTCCTAACGATGATTAAATGCGATAGAAATTCTTAAATTTTTTATAATAAATATGTAATACGATTATTTGTAAACTTTGACTTTTAGAAGATTAAACACTAAGCAAATTTATCTATTGCCCGTCCGATCTATTGTATACATTTATAAATTTTCCTTATCAATAAATACCCTTTCACGTTTGCAAAATTTACAAAAATTTGAATCATGTGTATACATAGAACATAATAAGAACATTAAATAACACGTATTTCTTTCTTCACGTATCTAATGACATTCAACTTCTCCAAAATTCTAAGCATGATCCATTCACTGTTGTGTACAATAGATACCTAATATAATAAGAGACTATTAATTAGGATAATTATTATTAGAGTAATTCTCATCAATTTTGAAAGCGAAGTAATGACGATGAAGAAACAAGTGATGTATAGATCAAATTGTATATATGAAAAGATTTTCTTAAGATATCGTGAATATTTAAAAGAACATGCGTAACGTATATTTAAATGCAAAACAGATTTATGCATCTCAGCAAAGCGAGAGCAAATTTTGAACGTATTTATGCGCATGGAATATATTCGTTCTGCACGATATCCAAGTAATCAAAGCGCAAACGATATGTGCAATGACGATGATGACGCTAATGGTCAGAAAAACTGCGAAACATTCTATAAAACCTACTCCGGTATTTGTCCGTCCTGTCTCCTTCGAAACTGGGATGCGCTTTTTCACTTACTTGTACGTGATGAGAAATCGTAACGGAAGAAAGATCATATAGCTACAAGTTTCCTGAGCAGTTTCCAAGACTTTAAAAACTATGCAATAGCACATGTACTTCTATACGACTATGTGATAATCTGCCCGATGTCTCGCCGTCATTAAGTCAAAAATCGTAATATCGACATAATTCTGTAATACAGGTCGTTCAACATCTTTTTACGATAAGATTTGCCGAGTGCGAATCATAATAACATGATACATGTGATAATTCGCTAAATCTATAAAAGATATGTTACACGAAGAACGAGGGATATTCGTGATGATTTATCACCCTTGGGGTATTTCAATCTTGTGCCAAAAATGCCGAAAGTGCGGAAAGTAATAAGTCAGTATTTTATAGTAATGATAAATAAAGAGATCGATAAATTCGAGGGAATCGCGGAACGTTGTTAGAGTTGACCGATATATTTTTATGGCAATATGTAATAAAGCCTGAACCGAAGTTGTAATGCCCATGAGTCGGTAAGTTAATAACTATACGGTAATATCAACGGTTACTTCGAGCGTGAATGCAAACGTTGCAGAGCGTTGTAATTTTAATAGACGCGCCGTGTGTTTGATGTATTTGTTGACGTGTAAAGTTTATATTAATCGCAGGTGAGTTAATATGTACGTATGTTACTCGTGCGGCGCGTAAAATATCTGCATGGAGATTTTTCCCGTTACGCGGAAAGTCTAGAGTTTCTAATTTGAGTAATCTTTGTCCACACGTATTTCCGTTTTGAGTATATTACTTATCGCGAGATTAATGAGTATGTTGCACTTATTAAGGATAGCGTAATGGCGTAGTTTGGATGCCTGTCGATAGAAAATAGCAATTTTACCTGCAACGTGTTCGTACTGATATTCCGAACACGGCAGGTGGGTTAAATACCTGAACAATCACGAAACTTCGTACTCTTGCTTCGCGATCGAACGGAATTACCCTCTTCGACCCTTTTAACCACTGGGTCGATTCCACTTATCGTCAATCGGGCTGACCTACCCCATTACGCTCCATGATAATCGATGGCGATGTTATTTCAGAGACGATAGGCAGTTTAAAGTACGATGGCTCGAGATAGATACGAGAGGATTTATGATTCAAAGCTGTCGTCTTTCCAGTGTGCAGTCAATCAATCTCTATGTGATTATTTCAATTACATCGTAATGTTTGTGACAAGAAAATATTGGTTTTAAATGTCAATTTAAAAATGACAATTACCACGAATATATCTATTTATTATGACGCTATTATGTCAGTACGATTTGGAGAATATTATGACATAAATGATACGAGAAAGATTATATCTAACCGGTAATTATTGAATGCCATTTGAATGTTATTATTAATAATCCGTATTTTCATCTAATGTTTTATCATTAAATACTGCTGCCAGACTCTGACATTTATCTAATACGATAATGATATTACAGCTAAAAGATGAGATGTGCTGAATAATAATTAATTTTCTATTTATTACAACATGTATGTAAATCAACAACGTGATATATGGTGCTACGATAATCGAAATAAATATAAAATAATATGACAGTTGTAAATACATCGCGTTATAACGAAATTGATACTCCGCCCGTATCATTAAGTTATGTGCCATTATGTGATATGTCCAAAAAAATAATGATATCGTTGTTGGTTCTATGTACCACACATAAAACAGTTACGCTGCACGTTGAGGTAAAACTGATGCAAATATATCTTTTTTTGATTTATCGCTACTCGCTGCATCATTATGTTATATTCAGCTCTATGTTATTACGGATTTTTATAACGAATTACATTTGCCCATGTTGTTTAATTATTCTTTCAAAACGAAACCAACGAGCATAAAAAGTCTGGGATAAAATTAATCATATAGTACAATTTTAAAATACGTATATATGAATCTTTTTAACAGAATGCATTAATAAAAAAATTATAATTGTAGATCAAACATTTATTGAAATATCTGTAAAACCTTTGTTCCAATTGCAAAATTGGAGCTTAAACCGGCATATTCAGAAATTTTTGCAATAGAATCAGGTTACAAAAAGTGTAAAATTACGTCTGTCCTAGCTTTTCTCTGGCTACATATATTGCGCGTTACCAACGAGTTATTCGTTGCCGGCTCGCGCGCAACGCATCGATCGCCGCTGCGTTCACAAAAAGTCCCGAATGCGATTACGCGATAATCACGACAGATCGCAAAATCAAAGGCGTCCCCGGAGTCCCCTTTATCCCTTTTGTCCTTTAATGGCGCGCCAGGGGTGGTTCGCGTGCACGGCGCGATAGGCTAATTAATTAGCCTACCACCAGGAAAGGCATAGCGTCGGCTACGAGGAGAAGTCGCGCGACGTGGATGACACAGGAGATAGGATATGTATTCTAATCCAAGTGGGTAGATACTCGCACATTCCTTCGTGGCGGTGCAGGTTCGCATTTCAATGAGACCCGACCGTAAGAGACATTAGACCCATCTTCCCATCCCATCCTGCCGCCACCTCTATCTTTCTCTCCCATCTTGCCCTTTGTCTTTCTCGCTCCTCGACCTCCCGGCCTCCGACCTACGGTGCGGCAACCTACACCTATATTCGAGCAGCGCGTCGTCTACCTTCTTACGTCTATCTCTCTTTATCCGACACCTTCGGGCCCGAGCAAGCCAGCAGGCACTCGGAAACTGCTCATATCGGGGATATAGCGCGTATGAAACCGCCACTTTGGAACTAAGCCGGGGCGCTGGGCGGTTAGGATGGGTGGTTAGAGGATTGCCCCTCGTCCCCTTCCATATATGGAACTTAGTTCAGCCGCAGCCCTTTAGCGCTCGCAGAGACCTACGCTTGCCGGTAAGCAAGACATTCGACATTCCTCCTCTGATTTTCGCCGACAACCAGACATGTACGCGCGTGTATCGTACGTATGGAATAACAAGTGGAGGCCCGATCCCCAATCTCGAGGGAGAAACGCAGACGCATGAGGAATTGAGCAACGTTTGACCGCAATCTGCTTTCTGCTAATATAAAGCCATTTGACAAGAACGGACGACAGCGACTAGATGGAAACGCCCTCGAATTTCGCGAGATATTCCTTGCATCATTATTATTTTAAGCCCTCGAGATGGATATCCTGAAATATTTGAATATCACGTAACATTCATAAGCAGAATTAAAATAAAATCCTCTTGCAGAAAATTAAGATTTATCACTCGTAAACTATTGCAATGTATTTAGTACGTAAATTAGAAAAAAAATTATGATTATTAAAGTACGAATCTTTTGTTTGCAAATAATTTAATCAAAATCATATTCAAAGTTGAAATTCGCGTGATTATTATTCTTTCTTATTTTATCTTAAACGCTCTTTAATATCTTACGTATTTATCGTAGAAGTTATATTCGCACAAAGTTAACGCACTTGTACGCTCTCACAAGTTTCATTACGAGAGTTGCGTAAAATGTTCTCGACGTAAATAAATCGAACTAGATTCAAAGCGCGAATATCGCTTGTTCCGTACGAAACACGACGGATGCAGCTGTTTTTAAATAAAGCACTTAGGGTTTTTAACTTACAAAATTAATTTATGAGTCTGAATATTCATTGTATGGATTTACAATTGCAGCTTTTGCAGTTTCGAAATCTTTCGACATATAACTCGCTTCGTAGCTCTCTATGTAGTTAGGTCATCCAAATAATACACGTTTACTAAACAGAGTGCAAACGTAGATGCAACACAAACAACAGTTTTAATACAAGATTGCATCAAAAGCGAGCATCAGAGGTATACGGGAACGCAACCGAAACAAACTTGTGTTTCATGCGCTTAAGATGACTTATCCAGCCCGCTATGCAGAAATTACTGTTCCCACAAGAGACTTTATATAGCGAATGCGGCACAATATTCCACTACTGTTTGCAAATTAATGTTTCGGAAAAACGATGACATTCGTTTATGCTTCAAACTAGCGACATTATTAAGAACGCTAGCGACTACTTTCAATTACTCTTTAACACAAATGCAATTCTGTGGACTCGATGCTTTTATTTTAAGAGTTTCACTAATTATCTAGCTAGAAAGCCCCTAAAGAGAACGAATATTAATATTCCGTAAATTTCAAATGACATAAGTATTGATCGAATCATGTATATACCTATACATACACGTATGTATATGTATATAGGTCACAATCAACTATTCCCTACAAACTTGAAAAAAGTTATAACGTTTAAAGTTCAACATGCCACGGTCAATGATACTTTGCAAAAGATGAGATAAAATAAAAAAACTTGTCAATAATGAATTTTTAATGTTCTAGCAGTAAACACTCATTGATTTTCACATGTGTGAAACATTACTAATATATTACTTTAAGATATTAATGTTATTTTTATATCGTATTATTAGAAATATAATTCAACATCAAGTATTTAATATGGCTGATACGTAACTGGTTAATTACGAAATAATTTATATGACGTTATATTAAAATATTTATAAAATCTTAAATAATCTTAGTTTGTTTCAAACAACAAAATGTAGACATTAATAAATATAGATAAGAATAATTGGGATCAAAATTGACGTAATCTATTTTAGAATTAAATATTTTCTCTAATTGGTCTGACAATGAGTCTATCAATTTCAAAATATCGAATCTATAAATATTTATTCATAATATCTTTTCGGATTTCTGAATTATTTGATAATTTTCTGATATTTTTATCTCACTTTTGGTACTCTCCTGAGAAAGCCAAATCTTTCTTCTTATTTTATACATACATAATATATATATACAATTTTTATAGACTTATTACGCATTAAATTAAAATGAAAAATGAAAAGGTAAAACTCACCGATACGATGCGCAGCAGTGGAGTTGTTAATCTGTAAAACACAAATGTAATTAAATTATAGCAGAATGATAATTTGTAAAAGAAGTAATAATAAATATTTCAGAAAATTGTTATCGTCTGCATTTAATTATTTATTTATTTCTCAAGTTAGATTCAGTATGAGCAAACGAGCGCGATTGCAACAATCATAAATAAACGACGACATTAAAACATTGTTCGTATGATAGTGTCTATGTATTCTAGCTTGATAGACATAGCTTATATCATTAAAGCAGCATTCTTGAAGCCAACTGTTCGTTCATACAATTTGTTAAGACGTTAAATAGAATTGGACAGAAAAATTATATGATTTTCAAAAATTTTTAGAGATGAACTGTATTAATTGTCGACAAGCGAATATCTTACACAACAAATAAAATATGGCAAATGGTAATAATAATTTACTCGCCCATGGCTTGCTCCACCGTCGCCCGATGCCTTCCCGGGCCTCCTCCTCCTCCTTCAGGATTAAGTTCCTTGGTCACTCCCTCTTAGCACTGACACATAATTCGCAACAGTAAGGTTAACTGCGATTGCGCGGCACTTTGCACGGCATTCCCGCCATTAATCCAACGCGACGCACACCGCGATATACAGTTAATTACGATCGCCCGACACTTTGCGCGGCACTCCCGACATTAACCGCGACGCGCATTTTATCAAACTGCGAGAAAATCGTGCGTGAAAAACTGTATTTAGAATGGCACAAAAGTAACGATCCATTCGACGTCTTGCGATTCGCGTATTAACGTCACACTCGAATGGCGACGAGTTTTAATCGCCTAATTATCGAACGACATCAAATTCACGTCAAGTCGACAACAATTATCAAGATTTGCGTTTATTTATGACAGTACTTACTAATTAGACACGTCATGGCACGAATCGAGCTCCATTTTACGCACAATATCCCAGAAATGAGATATTTGGACGGCAACTTCACTTCCGTTACGACGCGAGTCAAATTCTCGACTGATCGAGACTCGACCCAGTGAGAAATGATGAAACATCGAATCGACATCGATTTGACTAACCATTTCTCACTAGGATTAGGTCGTCCGAAATTTCATGATCAAATTTCACTATTATAGTCGCGATGCATATTAAACGGACAAATTCCACGCATTTCACATGTTTTTATTAATCAATTACGATCGCGCGGCACATATTATATTTTATTAATATTACTTAGACCGACACAAAGGTAACGCAGCGAATCCTCTCGAATCGATGGCGACGAGTTTTAATCGCCTAATTGCCGAACGACATCAAATTCACGGTGAAGTAAGATTAATTACGATCGCGCGGCAATACAGAAATGAGATATGACGCTTCCGTTACGACGCGTCAAACTCTCGACTGATCGAGACTCGACATCGAATCGATATCGATTCGGTATCGATTTGACCAAACCATTTCTCACTAGGATTGGGCCGTCCGAAATTTCACTGTTAAGTCGCAATGCATATTAAACGGATAAATTCCGCGAATTTCACATGTTTTTATTAATCAGTAATTTATTATACATTAATATTACTAACGCAGCACGACTCTCGAATCGAACACGGTGAAGTAAGATTAATTACGATCGCGCGGCACTTTCCCGACGTTAATCGCTACGCGCATTTTAATCACGTTGCGAAAACGCGCATTAAGAAAAATCTTAGAATTACGCAAAACTAACGACTCGTTCCGTTTCCCGCGATATTTTAACGCCACACAACGACCGAAGTCACACTCGACCGAGAGTTCTAATCGAATTAGCGAAAGATATCGAATTCACGTCTCGTCAGTAATGAGTATCAAGATATTTCCGTTTATTTATGACAGTACTTACTTAATACGGACGCGTCACAACGTCACACGACTCGGAACCGTGCTTCTCTTTATGCGCGATATCCCGGAAACGGGACAAAGTGAAGTTGCCGTCGGCAACTTGACGCCAAGAATGTACACATACAGTCAATTTTATTATTACACTTATGACACATTTCAGACTGGCAAATTTCGCGAGATATACGAGATATGTTTTCAATAATATTATTAGAATCGCACGTTGATGTTACTAATACATATCACGACAATATATCGATCTTTATTGCTTTCCGTAACTTAAATTGCCAAGTTTGACGATGCGTATACTACGTACTCCGAAATCGGGAACTGATGGGCAAATTCTAATAAGTTAGAAATACAAAGTATACGTCGCGAGATGTATTCGAATCCACATATAGAGAAACAATCGTTTTTCTTAAACGAAGCGACGGAGAGACAATTTAGCATTGTCGATCGCGTTCGTAACGCCAATGAATAAATCTCTCTCGCGAAATACGTACATAGGCCATACTTCGATAGGTAGCCGTCGTTTCGATATCGCTCGCGTATCGTTCATCGCGAACGTCGTACTGTGCTGGTAATAGTTAATTGTTTGTGGTGAATCGCGTTCGGCATTTCGGAGAAGTCGACGCTGTCGCGCCACGAGAGAGAAGCCTTCGAGCTCCGAAGCGTTTTCCCCCCCCCCCCTCTCCCTACCTGCCCGCCCGATCACTCAGCCTACGCAAAAAACATGGCCTCGCGTCAAAACAAAGTCGCGGCCGTCGGATGCCGTGCGCCCACAGTCGCGTTTTAATGCTATGCTACATTCTAAAATTCACTTCCAGTATTAAAATCTAAAATATGCGTGAGTATGGATTTGCAGTACTGGCAGTGAATATCGGAATGTAGCCTACGTATTGCTTGAATCGATACGGTGCCGACTAAAATTACAAAGTGCACATATTTTTAATATTTTCAATATAATACATTACACGTTAATATTATTAATGCGGCACGCGCGTCGTGCTGTCGTTTACATAAATTCGCTGTATCGTCCGCTTGTCGAGATATTGAGATGCGGATGAATAAATGATGACGCGAGTCGCTTCGTGTCGATACTTTAAATCTGATCACGACAAGTAAGAGAAAACGTGATTATTCCGGATGAACATTTATCGATTGCCGTCCAATTAATTATCTCTTGCAATTAAAAACTCGTAGGCGTATCGAAACGGCGCTCTATTATTAAAGCAAATATCTTATGATTTATTAATTTGACGCGTATCGAAACAGTAGGAATATTATAGGAGAATCGTAGATTATTGCTTTGAAATATTTGCTAGAACGATAATCTTATCTTTAACAATTAAATTCGAATATGTCTCTCTCTCTCACATCGGGCTTAAAATTTTTCACTAATTTAAATTATAATTTGCCTCAATTTTTCAATTTCAATTTTTTAATTAAAAAAATCGTACATATTGTCTCGTTGAAATATTTATTAGAGCGATAATTACATCTTTTAACAATTATTTCGAATACATATCCGATATCGGGAATCGGGCTTCAGATTTTTCACCGATTTAAATTTGTCTATAAATTTTTAAATTAAAGAATTTGTATATTCTTGCTTTGTTGAAATACTTTAGACTTAAATAATAATCGTATCCTTAACAATTAAATTCGAGTCACGTCGAGCTAGAAATTTTTCACCGATTTAAATTATAAATTGCCTATCAGTTTTCAAATTGATAGTGCGGAGTAATACGCGGCCGACTAAGTGAGCCAAGTAATGCAAAGCTATGATATATCGACCGTTTATGTATTAATAACATTAATGTGTGACGACGAGTAATTAATACGTGCATTTCGCGGCAGTTATGCGTGTGAAATATGCTGCCCATGAATTTCGATTGTATATTTTCGGATCGGTCCGTCGGTATTTAATTAGTTGCTAATTGGACTCACATTATATCGTGTATGAAGTTGCCGCGAACGGATATCGTGCTTGTGCTACGAAATGTCGTCAAAATAGAAATATTGAATAAGCATCATCTAATTTTAATTTATAAATATAACCGTGATTCTTCTTCTCCGCTATTTGTCAACGATATAAAGCTATTATCAGATTATGTCCATATTCGCAATTCGCGACTTGTAACTCGTGATTCAGGATTCGTAGAGCTTAAAGCTGACTGTGCTCGTATTTACGATTTATGTGTAGTTCGCGAATAATGTGAAGATAGAATTTGTCAAACTCGCATTCGTGATTCGTTATAGGCGCTAATTTCGCACACATAAAAAAATGTACGTATTATCTACGAGTAAATATATTTGTTCTAAGGTTACGTTCTAAAACTTCTCCGAGAAAAATTTAACTAAAAATCCGTAACATAAACTATACACTCAAAAAAAAAAAATTTTATATACGTGGAATCCTCTAAATCTTAGAGGATTTTACTTTTATATTGACCTCAAAAGAATTCCTCTGAAACAAAAAGAAAAATAGTATAAACAAGAGTATTTAAAAGAAAAAAAAGTATTTTTCACTTTATTGAAAGAGGAATGTGTTTGCTATAAAATTTAGAATATAAGAAATATTATAAGAAAAATCACTTTAAACATAAAATACTTTTTTTTGAGTGTAGCGCTTTAGTAAAATTTTTCTTTAAAGAGAAAGTGTCGGAACCTAACATAAGTATATTTGATAAGTTTATATATCCGTAAATCTGTCAAAAAGTCATCATAAGCATTATATTTACTTGAAACACATTCTGGATTTATGACGAGTACATCTTAAACTATTACTAAGAAAATATTCTTTGTTGAAGAAGACTATTACTTAACAAAATAAAATAAAATAAGTAATTGCTTTTCCCGTTTGTAAAATATTTTTCCGTGTGCAAGGGAACGGTTTTCCGAGGAAATGTAAAAAAATCGCGAATCATGAAGTAGCACGAAGCAACGATAAAATACGAATCGCAAACAGCGCATAGCTAGGCTAGTCTAACGCCAGCCTAGAATATATGAATTATTTTGTATATATATCCGGATGATTCGCAGCCGGCTCAAGCAGTCAGTAAACACAACCGTCGGCGCGTGGCGCGCGCCGGCCGCGATGTTATTTTGTTACTCAAGGCAGTGTTTTTATTCGCGCGCGACCGAGCGGCAGGTAGACGAGGGGCCTCGGAGTGTCGTTTCATTCTCTCTCGCGGCGTGATGGCGTCGTGTTCTCCGAGATAACGAACACGAATCGTCATTAACTATTACCGGCAATAGCACGACATTCGCGGCGAACGATACGCGAGCGAAACCGCAGCGACGGCTATCTATCGAAGTATGTACGTATTTCGCAAGATTTATTCATCGTTATTACGAACTCGAGCGGCAATGCTAAATTATCTCTTCATCGCTTTCGTTTGTGCAAACAATTGTTACTTCGAGTACATTTCGCGATGCATTCTGTATTTCTAACCTATTAGAATGTGCCTATCATTTCCCGATTCGGGAATAAAATATCGACTCGGGCGATTTAGGTTAGAAAACAATAAAGGATCGATATATTATCGTGGTAAGCATTAATAATGTCTACGCGTGATCCTAACAATATGAGTAAAAACATATTTCATATACATATCATATATCGCCAAATTTATCGGTCTGAAATATCTCGCGAGTGTAATAAAAAAACCGAGTGCAACAAGTTCGGCGTGAAGTTGCCAGCGGCACCGTCGAAGTCCGCCATTTCGGGACGTATCTCGCAGTGGAGAGAAGCTCGGTTCGTGCGGTGTTACGGCGCGTCTAATTAGTAAGTACCGTCACAAATAAGCGCGAATATCTTGATAGTTATCGATTGACGTGAATTCGATGTCTATTCGGTGATGAACGGCGAGTAGAACTCCGCCGCTCGAGCGTGTCGTTGATATGCGGAATGTCGCGAAGTGCCGAACGGATCGCTAGCTTTGTGCAATTCTGAGTACGTTCGTCGCGTGAGTCTCGTAACGTGACAAAATGCGCGACGTCGGGAAAGTCGTGTAAAGTATCGTGAAAAGTACTGTGCGAAGAGTCGCGCAAAACGCCGGGCGATCGTCATTAACCTTACTTCACGGTGCGCGTCGCGTTAGATTGATATCGGGAATGCCGCGTTAATAATGTTATAATTCATGATTGATTATTAAAAAATATGTGAATTTTGCAGGATTTATCCGTTCAGAATGCATCGCGAGTACAACGGTGAAATTCGATCGTGAAGTTTCGGGCGGCCCGTCGCGTCCCGATCAGTCACGAACTTGACTCGCGTCGTAACGGGAGTGAAGCTGGCGATACCGATCCCGCCAAATCCCGCTCCCGCGATGTCCCGCGGAAAGAGACGCTCGATTCCGAGTCGCGCGATGCTAATTAGCGCGTGTAATTAGTAAGTACTGTCATAAATAAGCGCGAATATTTTGATGCTCATTACCGACGCGACGTAAATCCAATATCTCCGTCACTCGAGTGTGTCATTAATACGCGGGACGTCGTGAGACGCCGAAAGGCTCGTTAGCTTCGTGTCGTTCTAAGTACAGTTTTTCACGCGCGATTCTTGCGAATTCTGATAAAATGCGCGTCGCGCGATTAACGTCGGGAGTGCCGTGCAAAGTGCCGGGCGATTGTAATTAACCGTATTTTGCGGTGCGCATTGATTAATGCCGGGAGTGCCGTGTGAAGTACCGTGCGATCGCAATTAACCTTACTGTTGCGAGTTATGTGTTAGTGCCACGAAGGAGTGACCCTGAAGGAGGAGGAGGCCTCGGGCGTCGGCAGAGGCATCGTGGGGTGAGTAAATTATCATTTACTATTTGTTTTATGCATCCTTACTTGTCAATAGTTAGTAAAGTTTATACCTAAAGATTCTTGAAAATTTTTTATATAATTTTTCTGTCGAATATCCGTGTAACGAACAATACGAAAGAACAGCTTGCTTCAATAAATGCTAATAATACATCGTTTATTTTGGTTGATCCAATTTTCCTCTTTGGTCTGAATTCTACGTAAGGAACAAAGAAATAATTTATTGGGGACAATAATTATTTGTTTATATGTGTATTATTACAAATTATCAGTCAGCAATATTTTAGATATATATTTGTGCTTTACAGATTAACACAACTGGGCAACCTCTCCGCTGCTGCGTATCGTATCGGTGAGTTTTATATAATTTTTTTTATTTTAATTTGAAATAATGGATGTGTAAAAATTGTATATATAACGTGAGTGTATAGAATGTATGTTAGAAAAGTCGCAATATCGCAAATAAATATTTCGTCCATTATCTTGAAATGGATTTGCTAGGATTGAGAAAATATTTAACTCTACAACATGTAGTTCGCAATTTTTTATTTTAACATTTTGTAATCTATCTCTTCATATTTTTCGATAATTGAAATTTATATTATTTGAAAATTGTAAACTGACATAATATTCGATATTTTGTCACGAAAGATGTATTTTTTATATAAATTATTTTAAATTTAATCAATTACATACTATTAACTCTATTAAATACTTCATCATATTTCTGGTATTAAAAAATATATATTACAAGATAATTTGGATAGTTTTTATAATGTAACACGAGATACTCCACATGAAGACTTACATAAATATATATTGAAAGTATCAAAAATTTATGTTAATATTTTACACATTATGTCTTGCCGAATGTCATTATCAATTTTGATATATTGAATTTTGGACGAATAACTGACTAAAGCTTCTTGCAAGGTCACAATTAATTTTTTATTTTCTAATATTATTCAGAAAGTATCAGTTATAATATTAAATTAAAAAATAATTTAGTATTATCTGTATATTGTATTTGCGCCAGAATATATAAAGCTAAAGAAAATATATATGTAAATGAAAGCGCGCACAGACGTGATATGAATAATCGATTCTTAAGCAAAATTTAGTATTGTCTCTTTATAATTTTTCAATATAAAAAATTTTCAATAATTTTTACATATACATATGTAAATAGATTTCTCCTAAAATAAAAAAATTTGTTATAAATTCTTGAAAGTTGGGTGGGGATTTTTTATATGATTTAAATTATGTATGTGAGTTATCAGTGTATTTTATAAAACAGAACGATAAAATGCATAGATATGAATAACTGTTTTCAATTATTTAATTCAATTATTTTCACATTTTTACGTTCCGAGAGGAATAAAATTGGAGTTTTTAACAAAAAAAAAAAAGAATAGCGATTTTAATAAATCAGAGATATAAAATTACTTTGCCGCAAAAAGATAACAACTTATTCTTATTTTTTTCACTTTTATGTTTTATTGTTATATCTTGATGTGCATTTTTTGTTCTTGTGATAGGAAATTGAGAAAATTCTACATTATATTTTAAGTCAGTAAAACAGCATCGCTCGCGTAGTTTTACTTGTTAAAAAGACTCGCGAATCTGGTATTTTATATCGAAGGTATTGTCGGGGATTCAATACTGCGCGTTCGAAGGGTATCCATTGATAGACCGAAACTTTACAAGGATCTTGATGGATCGGAAGCGACTAACATATAGTACAGGCTTGACGTCTCGACTAGCTTTAGTCGGTCGAGAGAGTGACCCTCTGACTTCCGGTGGAACAGACCTACTCCAGCACACGGACACAATTTACCTTGTGCTTGAACGGCTGAAGCAGATAATGGCTTTGTTGCTCTGCCGATCGATCGGTCGAACCTGTCTCCAGGCTTCGCGTGGCCTCTTCGTCTCTCTCTTCCTCAACGCTCGTAATTCCTTCTAGTAGAAACGATAAGTCACCTGAAATGCACGATACAACCAGTACATTCTATTGCCGAGCATTTATGCCGCATCTTTGATATTTATGAATGAATAACAACAATATTTTTTTAAGCTATTAATCCGAAATTGATCTTTTTTAGAATTTCATTTAGTTTAAAAAGAATAATCGTTACGAAAATTTTAGCATTTTCAGATTTATTTTGTTTTTAAACAATAAAAGCTTATGTAAAAATGTGAGAATTTAATACATATATGTATAGACAAAAATTTAACAAATTTTTAACAAATATATGTATAAAGCGTTAATAGATTATTCGGATTCGCATTTGTAATCACGTTTCTGCTAGAAACTCAGCTGTGATCGTATAGGCTGTCAAGGGAGAGTAAAAACTAGTGATCTGTTTGGTCAAATTGAGAAACGACTAAATTCTTTGTCGCTGACATGCTAGGTCGGTTAAGATTCGTTTTATGGCGATAAACAACGGTAGATTGTTTTCGAGGGAGACTTGGGTTAAATATTTAGATTGGAGTAGATTTCCAGCTGGAAGCAATAGCTCTTTCCCGCTCTGTCTGTCTCTATCTCTCTTAATTTTGGTCTGACTCTTCTCGTGAATACCTAAGTTTACGGTATGCGGTACACCGACACAGAGTCGGGTTGAGGAAAGGATTGCAGTGATTATTTGTACAAGACGATACCGACAGCTCGTTGCATCTGCTATGAGAAATCGTGCATTGCCCTCTCTCTGCAAGAACGCACATATTGCGGCAAATTTCGAGCATACACGACCGCACAATCGCATCATTTATTCAAAGGCTGTTAATTAAATGATATAAATACGTCCCGACTAATTTGGATAGTTTGCAGCGATTGGACACGGATTGTTAGAGCTATAATAATATGAATGCATCTGTTCAATTATATAATTACAAAATGTCCAACAATTCCCGCGAGATGTTAATAAATTTTCCACTTTTCTGCTTTTCTCCGCGCTGCAAAAATTTCTTTTTTATACAGCAACTCAACTTTTGTGTTGTATGTAAGAAGATTACGGTGTGACGAGGTTTCATAAAATTTTTTACGTATCACGCCGCTTGCGCATAAATCCGATCTTCGACATATACATAACACAGATATAAGAATATGTGTATACTTTACGGAAACTTTTATAGTTCATTCACTACGGTAGAGCAATATATTTCCTTGTTTCCTTATAGAGGAACACGAGTTCCTCGAACAAGCATAGAAATAGATACACAACATTTTCCATGAACAAACCGAATAAGCAATTCACGGAAGAGTATTTTACATGAAATTTTAAATGCATACATTTAAAGATAGCGTAACTGATACGACAGTTTCGATAATTATGTATTTCCGTCAGACGAAAGTGCATTAATTATCCAGTGATTGGAATGTAATGTAAATACGTTGCATTTCAAAAACAGCAATGATTGGTACAAATAGCGTTTTCAAGTATGCAAACGCTCATATGGCGTGACAAATGAGAATATGGTTATACGGTAAATACCCCACGATTTATGAATGTGTATATTTGATGCCTCGCCATTTTCTGCTCTTTCACGTTGGCGTATAATCAATATTTTATAACGATGTATAATAGATTGATGTTTTTTTATATTATATTATATTATATTGTAAATGTAGTGTATGATCATTGTAACGAAATATCGTAGTATATCGCGAAAAAGTTCCATTGACTTATCGTGTCTCATTTATATAGAATATTATTATTCAAATGTACGTTTGCTTATATTATCCAAAATTTATTAATCTTTCTTTACGCTTAATCATTGAGAGAAAAACTTTCTAAACGCTTTCACATACACAAGCAAGTCTTTAATTAAAAAGTATTTTTAAATAATTAAATTTTTTTGTAGAACAAAACCGAGAAATTCATGAAGCGATTCTTCCATTATTACATATTTCACATAAGGACACGTGTAAGCATTTATATTTTCGCAGATTCATTATTTAGAAATTATTAAAGATTGTTTTCTAATAAAATGAATTGTGAAAGAGAGAGAGAGAGAGAGAGAGAGAGAGAGAGAGAGAGAGAGAGAATTTTACAACATTATCTTGGTAACATGGTCATTGAAAATTTAATTAAGTAATGCGCGTCTAATTTCAGAAATAATTAATGTTATGGAAAATTCAGTTTTATCTCGGTCCGGTATAAAACAGAGATAAATTTAATATAATGCGTTTACACTGCATTTTATACACCCTTAATTTTTAATTTCCATTATCGCAGCTCATGTTGATTTCAACGCGCTTTCGTTCAGGTTTACATAATTAATATATCTTTCGAAGCTCAGTTTCCAATGACACTATTTTACATATATAATCATATATGTAACAGTTCATTAGAAACATATTATCCGATATTGATACGACATTAGCCACGCAATGCTCGCATTAGGACAGCTCATGATTAATGGCAACATGGTGAACAAAAGAAAACGTACAATCTCTGTCTTATTAAGAATAAAAATATCACGCAGCACACATCTGACGCTTTAATTTCGGGATACAACAGTAAGCTTTAACAAAAAAGAAAGATCGTTGTAGCCATTATTCTCATAGCAGAGGAAAATTAAACTAATGTGATGTTTTAATATTTTTAAGTAATTACAAACATTAAAACTTAATAACGAGTAAATTTATCGTGCCAATTATAGAAATATTTACAAAAATTAAGTTGATTATTCTTTACCGTAAAACATGCTGAAATGAACGTTTCGTGATTCTCATTTAATTGACTACATGCGCGTATGATTGCGTTTAATCATCGATTAAATCAATGTTTAAATGATATTTAACGCTGAACGATGCATTTCTTTAAAATTCGTCTATGCACACATGTGGTTTTTGCGAATCACATGTGCGATTGTGAACTGCACCCGCTTTTTGCCAGCTCGTCCGGTTTGAACGATTAAGTAGTTCGAGAGGATAAGAGCGCTTGTGTGATCCGTTCACTTAATTAGATCTTGATTATGCAGGTCTGGTAGAGAATACTATAAAGAGAGAGGGAGGATAAGAGAAGGAAATGAACCTTATGTGTGTGACTTTCGATTAATGATTTGTGAGGAATATTATATCGTGAAACTAACATGAAAACATGTAATTTAATTTAATTTGTTTAAATAATTTAATAACATATTTAAATAATTATCCTATTACTTTTGTTATTTAATACGTTAATAATATGTAATTTTAGTATTTTTTATTGTATGTACTGTAACTAAAGACTTGATATTTTTTACAACATACAATGCTGACAAAGTAATTAAATTTTAAAATTAGCGAAATAATAAGTTCATTATCTTCTTCTTTTATCTTTTCATAAATTCAATGAACTGCAGCAATTTTGCAGATCTAAAACTAGTACTATTACTAATGCTGGTACTTAATTAATTTTTTTAATATATTCTGCATTAATATATTCTGTTTAAATAATTTAATAACATATTTAAATAATTATCCTATTACTTTTGTTATTTAATACGTTAATAATATGTAATTTTAGTATTTTTTATTGTATGTACTGTAACTAAAGACTTGATATTTTTTACAACATACAATGCTGACAAAGTAATTAAATTTTAAAATTAGCGAAATAATAAGTTCATTATCTTCTTCTTTTATCCTTTCATAAATTCAATGAACTGCAGCAATTTTTCAGATCTAAAACTAGTACTATTACTAATGCTGGTACTTAATTAATTTTTTTAATATATTCTGCATTAATATATTCTGACCGAATATTTAAAAATATAAAATCATATATTTTTTAATTCTGAATAAACTTGCATCCTTGATTCGATTCGCTATCGAAGACTTGACTACAAAATTACGAGCGTTTTCACGGCTGAACATCCTGCGAAGTCGCGTAGTAGTAGACCGCTGTTCATTATTCCCCGCAAAAACTCTCAAACGTTCATTTGCATTCTATCGCGAGAGCGGCAAAACGCAGAGCGGGGAATAATTAAGCAGCGAAATTGTCTGGTATGAACTATCTACTGAATACTATCGTACGGGGACCGCATCGTCGAATATTTCCAGAGTCCTCGGCTACGTAATTCTCTCTCCCCGACTTGTCCCAGTGGACTCGAGCTTTTGAATCGTTCCGTACGGTTGCGACAACTCCACTTGAGGTCTAATCGTCGAATGCATTTTTGACGGAATCGATACTGACTTCTCAATCGCTCGCAAAGTGTACGGAAGTATATGACGGCGGATTGTCGCAAGTGCGTCTAACTCATCGGCCGACGCGGACGTTCCGAGCACACTATCGCACGATGAATAATGTATCCGCGTGTACGCTGCTCTCGCATGAAGAAAGAAGGCTATCTACGTGCGAGAGCGGCGAGCGTCTAGTAAAAACGCGGAGAAATAGACAAGTCGCGGTACCGGCGACAATTTTACGGATCCCCTCCGCTGTATACCACTCACGCTCGGCTTTCGTCGAAACCAGCAACACGCCGCGATTTATTATTCCCTCCTCGATTTCACGTTGGGCTTTGTGCTTTTTCCCGTAAATAACACTCCTTGTCCAACGAAATGATTCATCTCGGATAATCCTCGCGCATTGGACATTCACATCGTCTGTTGACAAATTTACTTATTAATTAAATCGACGAAAATAAACTAAAAGCGAGTAAAAGCTTTTTTTGTCGATAAACTGGATTAAATTTTACTTTATATATTATATGAATTAACTACGTAGCTTAATTTTGATATTGAATGTCTAATGGTGCAGTTTATAAGAGATCGATACATGTATGTACATGCGAACTTTTATCAAACTTTTATACATTGAAATATTAAAAAAATGTAATTGAAAGCTATCAGCATATTATTATTCAAGCTTTAATCGTAAAATTTGAGGATGCATGATGCGTCAAGCTGATATTGAACTTGACGTAAATATGTCTGCATATTGATACATCGATTAATTTAAAGTAATATTATCGCTAGGAAACGGATAGAGTGCACCGATTTTTATCGTGCTGTTTAATACACGTTGATGTCCAATACATATTTTAGCGTCGAGTAGCTTTACAAATAATATCGAGATCGCATGTATCACGATATTGCGTCATAAAATACTACAATTACACTTTAGTTAAAACAAATTATGTGCGCTTGCACTTGCGGTACACTAGTTGCATTAGAAACGTGTATTTGTTTGTTCATTATTCATGTCCATCGACATGTCGCTCATGCTCTTGTATTGCGATAAAAACAAATAATTATTACATGCGTTTATCATAATTGTTTGCAATGGTAGTACGCATTTAGCGCCAACATGCATTTTTAAAAATATCTATTAGAAAAGCATTAATAATTAAAGGTATGAAAATAAAGGCTCGATAAATATTCAAAAATTCGCTTTTTGTTGCGACAAACTCGTTGCGATATTTGTAATATTTTAATATTTCTATACACGCGTTATCTCGTGTCGCATCGTTCATAATATCATCACGCTGATAATCGTAACGCATTTGTGCAGCGCGATAAAAACACGCTGCCATCGAAAACGTCACGCGCGTTCAATCGCTGAATTTAAATTCGTCTTCGCCATCCGCGCGGCGTGATTTATAGGTAAACTAAAATATCGCGCGTGCCGGCAAGCGCGCGATAAAAATAATCCGACCAAACGCGGAAACGTGGAAAACGCGTGCGCGAGTACAGACGTGCGAACACATACACATTGTAAAAATTGACACTGGGATGCGCCATGGCACAAATTTCATTTTCTCGAATCGAGATTTACGCTCGCCACAAGCGAGCGCACCACCCTCTTCAGCCTGTCCCGAGATGCACTGCAGCGGATTACTTTTTTCCTCGCGAGAGTATTTTTCCCCTCCCCTCTCCTCACCATCGAGATTTTCTTTCGCATCCCGTTCCTGGCATTCTGATATTTCGAGCGTCGCGCCGCGGAAGCATAAGAAGCGATATCTTTACGAGAGTGTTTTTTTCTCCCTTTTTTGCGGCGATTCTTCCTCTCGTTTCGTTCCTTCACCTCCGTCGAACTTCTCTCCCATGTTTTTCTTCGAGCACGTCTGGTTCCGTGGCGGCCGTTCCATCCCGCCCCGTCAGGGAATCGAAACGAGGGTAGAAAGTGACTCACTTTCGGGACATTCTCGACAGACAACGCACTCGCATTCACACATGCATGTACACGCACACGTATATAACGAGCAACCGTTGGCTCTGCTCCAAATCCCTCGAACTTTTGACGAATCTCGAATGCCAATCCGCTCCCGACTTTGCCAATGAACGATGAAAATCCTGAGGGAGTAGCCGTATTGCCGTACGTTCAACTGCATTAAATGACACGTTTGTTTGCACTGTCGTATTATTATCTTTGTTATTCAAAGGATATCTGTCCAATTTTTTTACAACAATTTTTTTACAAGATTAAGTTATAAAGTTACCGCAATAGAAATGTCATTTCTACTTATTTCTTTCAATAATTAGTTGAAAAATGTTTTACACGAGCTTTTTCAAAGCATAAAATATGCTACAAATGTTGTAGCTCAAATATAACATCATGTATCATAGATATTTAAACATACAGAGATGAGATTATTTTTTTGTTTTTGATAAATTTATATTTCTTCATAAAGTGTGCACATGACGACACACATTTGCTTTTTCGTTGATTCAAACATAACTGGTTACGTCTATACATTCGCGGCCAATTACTTTTTTTCCCTCTGCCACCGTTTTATTTCGCGGACGATGTAATCGCGCAAATATCGCACGTTCGTAAAAATTTTGCGAGCACCATAAAGCGCACATTTAGGCGGTATATTCGATGAATATTCAAGTTACTCTCTTGATGCGACATGTGCTCGATCATTTGTTTTGTAAAATTAAATCGCCGCTACCGTAAAATTGTTTTACGCAAATACGTGCGCGCGCGCGTATATTTTTTTGCGCACGAATTCACGAATTCAGTCCTTATGAAGGAAAATTGTCGTCGGCGATTTCGAGGCGCCTTTATGGGAATTTGTTCCCACATTTATATTCCCCTGGAAAAGGGGGATACCAGTATTGTACGTGAACGGTGTCGGGTAGACCAAAGTAAATGCACCGACGGAAGAAACGCACGCGGCGGCAAGAGCAATATTATCGTTGAGAGGGAATGATAACACCCCGCCGCATATGTTACTGTACCAAGATACAAGTGTCTCTCTCTCTCTCCTGAAATATCAGCGCGACTGCCGAAGAGTACTTGAACCAACAAAGGGGACCATGTCTCTGGGTATTCTAAAAGCGGAGCAAGTTACGAGTGTCGAGATATTTATCCTGTTGATAATTACTCGTGCGATTAGTATAGTTTGCATGCACCTTCTTTCACACGTTAAACCTTTTGTTCCTTATCAGTTTTATGCTAATGCTTTTCTAGTTGTCCAGTTAAACGCGATTCTCCTGCGATGTAGATAATCACTTGAACAATTATTTTTCTATAAAATAGAAACAGGAATGTGAATAATACACATAAGATGAAATTAAAATATGAGGAAAAAAAATAAAACGAAACAAAATTAGAACATCTAATCAAAAGTAATACATACCAAACCTATCTATACGGCATTCACGCGTATACTTTGGCGATTGTTCGCCGTTGAGCGGCTCTTAAGCTAAACATTTCGACGGATTTTCGCCGGGCGTGCTCACGATCGTTGAATAACAATGAGACTTTTCTCTGGTAGATCCTCCTTACGGCGTGGCGCCGAATTTTCGACACGACCCGCGAAAGAATCAGCACTTGCCTTACGTCGTGAAAAACTCGTGCAAAACAAAACTTAACAAGGGCACTTTAAAAGTTGCCCGCGGCCTCGGCCGACCGTTCGGCCACGGTAAACCGATGGAGGGTGCGCGAAGCTAGGTAGAATCGTCAGAACTCCATTTCACTTTATTGTAATTCCATTTTTCCCGTTTGCAAATAAACGCTTTGGTGCTCATGTCTATCGCGTTATCCACGAGTGGCGAAAAGTTTCGGTTCGATGGGAGTTAAATGGCATTCACCTTCGCGTACCAACCCACCTCGGTCGCATTTTTCGCTTCCTATTTTTTCCTTGCGTCTTGTGCTTTCACATTACTCTTACGTCTCATATCTATATGATGCATTTGTGCGTTCTTTTTTGTCCTTTTCTATCTTATTCGGTTTTTTTTTCTTTCTTTCTCTTCTTCGAAACGCATCATTGCCTATTCGATCTCTCCGCTCCACTTCCGACTTCCATCTCGCTCAAGGCTAATAATATCATTTAGTTATCGTAGCGCAGTAAGATCGCACTTCGATACTTTTCCATCCCCGCTAGATGCTACACTGAACTCGCCTCTCTCATCGCCAACTTACATCTTCATTCCATCCATTTCCCATTCCCTCGACGCTGAGATAGAAACTCGAGTTTGTTGCTGGTCGTTGTACAATAATTTGGAAATGGAGATTTTTCATGTTTATCACGACAAAGTTGTCCAGTATCACTATCGGAAATCGGGATCCGAAGTCTTTGAAATTTTTATTCTCGTAATATCAATGGTCTCTCTTTCTTTACATTGCAATATAAAATAAGACGCAAGCATCTGTCGATTCTTTGTCGAAACTTTCTAAGTATAGGATCTTTATGCCAATATTTCTATCGGGAAATATTGAATTGATATTTGATAAGTCTCACAGAGTCCATTAAAACGTTCCAAAAATATTATAAACGAAAATCGATTATCTAATTACAAGAATGAGACGTTTCCTTAAAAAAGTCGATTTAAATCATTTATTATCGACCAAAAAAAAATCGCTGTTTTGCTTGGAACGGAAATTTAATTTGTTTTCATCTAAATCTGAACATAATTACGTGATTTCCGTTAAATTAAAGCCGGCAAGGATATCACCGGTAGTAAAATGTATAATGAAATTCCAGCAACAATTTGTAAATTCAAGAAAAAGCTGCTATCACGAGGAGAAGAAAAGCATAGAATGGGAAGCTATATGCAGGTTATAGCCTCGTAAAACAGACGGAGTGAATTTAAAGTCGCGACGGAGCCCTCCCTACTTCGGGAACTGAATACTTCTGTTTTCATCAACGAGTAGGTGATAAAATAGCGCGCGGTATAAGTCGTACGCTTTAATCAATCTGGGTTATGGACTAGCTTATTTCTGTTCACGTTGTTTCATGAAGATATGAAGCTAGCGCGAAGCAATTTTTACTTTTGCTAAAGTACACGAACATCGATCATATAAAACGATTCAAAATATATTTGCGGATCTTTTATTAAAAAAGAAAAAAAAATTCGTAGTCGTAATAGCAAACAAATCAAATATCGACATGACTAATCGGATCTGTTACAACGATACTCGATCATGTTCGCAGATTTGAAATAAACTGTTTCAACAGTCTGTTGATAGAAACAATGGCTTTACACTTCTTCGTATACATATATGTATATGCTTTTTCGAGTCTTGCATGTATTTTTTTGTTTGGTACATTCGATTCTCTATATCCTCGTTATGAAATGAACGTCAATCTAAATTAAGAAATATTCTCTCATATCTCTGAATAGACGGGAAAGTAAAGTGGAAGTAAATTATTATTAGTCGAGTTATGTTATATTGTTAGGTAGATTGCAAAAAAAGCAAAAGTAATAGTACAGTAGAAAATTAGGATTTATAAGAAATTATATACGTGTACGCGCGCGGGTAATCCCGCTTAAAATAATCCCTCAGAAAATCGAAAGCAGTCCATGGGAAGACTTGTATCGAATTCTACGGCAAATATTTACGAAATCTCGCGATGAAAGAAGGCGGTTATGGAAGGATCGCTCATCCGCGCTGGGTTTACGTTCGTAGCCGGGGTTCCTTGTATCCTCGATGTTTTCTTAAGATACGTTAAGAGAAGTGTCATCCCTCTTTGGTGTCTCTCATTCGCTCTCGCCGAGCAGTTCGAGGGCACACGTGTGCGCACTTTCTGACATCGCATTGGATTTATCACAGTATAAACGTTTACGTTTTCCCTTATTATACGGCGACCCAGCGAGTAAAAAGCGCTGATTCGTAACTCCGAGTACTCCATTATACATTCCTAGTCAGCTGCATTCTATATTACAGAATATTATTGTCCCCGCATTGTTTGTAGTTATTCGCATGCAATCTGTATTATTCTTGCATTTTTACAACTGATATTGCATTATTGATGTATACATGTATATATATATATATATATATATATATATATATATATATATATACACACATATATATAAAACTGTTATATATATTGAAATATTTTATTCTCATATTTTTTTCTAAACGATGAAGTCGTTTAAAAAACAGTAATTTTATAATTTTAATTTATATTTAATCTTATTTAATCTATCTTTTTTTAACTTGCTATTGCGATTATGAATACCAAGATCGATACGATGGAAATTCGATGAAGGCCACCCTCTCACGAGAGATTAAGATTTAGGAGATTTAAGAAAACGACGCCAAGGGTAACAATAGGTTAAACTCTTCTGTCGTATAAGATAATGAGCTGATAAAGAATCGGGAGAAATGCGTGAGTTGGGGTTTTGTTTATAGTTCCGTCGTTCCGGATAACTCTGATCATTAAAGGTCCTCCTCTTTCGTAATATTTTCTGTTCTTCTTCGCCATTGGCCTTTCATTTTAAAAGTTGTTGATAGCAAATCATTTCTTCCTTCTCGGTGACTTAACGATAGCGGCCACACCCGTAAGCAAGTTTCAAGCGAAACTTATTTTCTTCCTTAGAGCTCTTTTATCTCAGCAACAGAATTTTACTACATAATATTGTTCAGGGGCAGAGTTGTTCTCTATCGATCGCGACGAGAAAATGCGATATTAATATTTAAAGGGGTACTCGAGCTTCGTACTGAAAGGTATTAAATCAGTTTCCGAATGAAATGCACATTTTCGATATTCGTGATGGAATGTAATCTGTTTACGCGTATCATCATCAACCTGTTCTATTAATTGCATTAAAATTGCCGCGCAACATTTTATTCGGATTTTATATGAAAGTATTATAATGTCGTTGAAATGTTTGCCAGCATTAACAGAAAGAATAATTGATATACGCCCAAATTCGATAATATTTCCAATAATTGTATTTTATTTTAATTTGCTTCTACGTAACATTTATCGTAAATAAATTGTGATCAAAACGAGAGAAGCACCTCTTTAATTTTAATCATAATTAGGAGAAAGAATGCGATAATTTAATTTATATTAATATGATTAATTGAAAAAGTAAATTAAATAAGCTAAAATCTTAAATTACTACATTAGAAAAATAATGAAAAATAATTTGTTTCAAAAAGTAATATACGCGCGTCCATGTAAATGGCCATCAACTTTTCATTATTTATTACCGTTTAAAAAGAAATAGAATTTTTTCACTCCGACTTTAGTCGAATTGTGAAAGAAAAGAGCAGAAAGAAAGATACTACATTATACCATATCAAAATCCACAATCACATAATTCAGTCGATGTACGGATAGATTGTATCGGATCGCGTCTGGTGTCGGCGTGTTCTCGCCCTCGGCACGTGGTTCTGTTTCTCTTATACTTTAACAAGCCTTAACGAGTCATTGTGAACGTAGCTGACGGGCGTTATTTATGCGCCGCGTGGTGCATTTGTAATAAAAAGCTTCCCCTTGTCCTCTTCTCCTCATCGACCCTCAGCATCTCCCTTGCCGACGAGAAGGTGCCGAGAGAGAGATCGGGCGAACCAAATGAGTTGTAAACCGCGGCTCGTAAAGGAATTTCTGTCAGGTTACTTTTACGATTTCAGAGATTTAGAACCAACGATTCCAATGTGAAAACCGAGAAAGGTGAAGTGATGATGACGACGAGTTGAAAAGGGATTCGGGGGGATAGGGAATACATTAACAGCGACGCAATCGTCGAATCGCAAAGGAAAGAGCCTCGGCAGGACGGACGTAGGTATGATTAGAAAGCGGCGCGGATCCTCTCGCGCTATTTCTGAGAAATCCTTTAATTTCGCTCGGAAGTAATTACGACGGCGATTTAACGTGGTGCGGCTCGTATACGCTTTCGTGACTACGTAAGCGTGGTCCTGGCTGGATGTCTCTCGGACAATTTCCGCATTTCGCTAAAGACGGGGGAAAATAAATAGCGGCATACGAGCTATTCGTGGCGAGAAAATTCTCATCTAGTTACGATTGACGGGAAATTATACGCTTTCCGATTTAGTTGAGCTGATAGATGAAAAGACGTACAACTTTTCACTTAAGACGAAGAAAAAGACATACAAGCTTAGCCCAAGTAGAACAGAAAAGAATTTTTTATTTCATTGTGAAAATGTATTACCAATATATTTTCAATAATACATTTTATTTCTTACAGTTATACTATTATTTATCACTTGAGTTTTACATCAATCCATGTATTACTTTCTTAACGTGTAACTTTATTTTTAACTACATACATGAAATTATTTTATTAATTTTTTTCTGCCTTATTTCATATTGTATGAAACGTACGCTTTACCATTTCTAATTACTTATTTTTCATTTGTATCAACACGTTGTTCTTCTAAATGCAAGCTTGACATTTGCGAAGAAGTTTGCAGAAATGAAAATTTGAGGAAGAGAATTTACATTTTATTTTGCAACTTCAGAAATCATAAGGATAATAAAGTACAAAAATACTGATAGAATAGGCACCTTCTTTATTTTTCACTATTGTTATCATAATGTGTACTCACTTTTAATTGTATATCCTACTCTAGCCTAATTCTATATCCTTACTCTTTCGCTGTGAATTACAAGACGAAAAGTGCGATATATCATTAAGTAATGCTATCATGAGATAATTACTGGGCCTTTAGCTGTTTTATCTGATAATCTGACAGAGTTCGTCGAGCGCGGCGCGAAAGGGTGCCGCGAAAATCGATATACTGCGGATACATTAACAAGAACGGGTCGTTTCGTGTCGAGATTTAACGGAAACTGCAACGTTACGTTGAAAAGTGCGCATACATTATACAGAAGCTAATTATGGACGGTCGCGTGACGCGCTTTCGAAAAAGGGAGCTCCGCGCGAAAAGACCTGAAATACTGGGAACGGCTGACAAAGGTCGATCGAAGGGCCACATAATCGCGTGAAGTGGACCCGAGCTTCCTTCCTATTTTCATGGCAGAATTACCTCTCTTCCGATATTCAAGATCTTTCCGTCGGTTTGACGAAAGAACCGCCGACCTAGAGGAGACAAGAGATGAACTTTTTGCTCCCATTGAATTATTATGCAAAGTAGCAATTAACTTTTCCATTCGGTAATGGCGCGCCCGAGACTTTCATATAAGAGATCGCCGATGAATATTTAAATATAATGCGCGTCGCGCGGGATGCAGGCGAGCCGATTGGAAGGGTTCCTTGGGCTTCGGAAATGAAATAGATTCTACCGCCTAGATGAAACGCGGATTAAAGCCCTATTTACATGACATGGTGGGTACCGGTGGCGGGGCCGCGTTGTACGCGGGAATTTTTAGTGGATTTTAATAAAAGAGCGCGATATGAATATCGTATAATCTCCCATCCGCGCCTTAATTAAATTTGTTGAGATTCAATTTTATGCGATTAAAATGCGACTTTATTAAAAAATCGATTCCTACCGTTTAAGTACTTATTCATCCCGGTAAGATTAGTTTTACCGAGATCGAAGAACAACAGAGTTCTTATTCGAGCGCAGAGGGGATACTTCTCTGCCTCCGTTATAATTTCTCAACTATAATTATACTCGTTCTTCTATTATGGCTACGTGCACTTCGTTCGTTATTCCATTACGCGATATACGCAAATTGACATGTTTCTCCTTCTGGTTTAATCCAAAGTCCTTAAATTCGTAGGAGAAACGCGTAAATTCGTGGTAACAGTTCGGAGAGACACAGCAGCGAGACAAACGCCGACGTAGATGCATTTAACGCTGTGATTTTCACCGAGCACCGAATAAATCTCGGCGGAAGCGCGTTACAAGGCCGCGTTCACCTGTTTAACATCGAGCGAGTGTAAGTGCCTGATGTAGGTGCCGCGAAACATAACTACAATTAGTCGGCGCGGCATCGCTGATGAAAACGAACGTTCTGACCGCTCGGTTGGAATTTAGGATTGCCCGACCCTCTCTCGTATCCCTGAGTCGTTAGCGGCCACGGCTCGACGCACTCGCAAATTCGAATGACGCGCAAAGGGGATGCCGTGCCGATGATTGCCGAGTCGCAGTGCAGTCGCATATTATATCGCGTGCATAATGACGGGGTCACATGAATGCATGACGTTCTCGGCGCGTCCGCACCGCTTCGAATGTCGACCAAGGTAGAAATTGCGCTAACATACGCGCCCGTATTTTCGGCCGACGTTTCGAACCCTCTTTTCGTCGACTTTTCGGACCTTCAATTTGTATTGTTACAGTTGACGTTTGCGCAATTTTACATTTTCGTCCGTCCATAAAACGACGTAAAACCGTGAAGTATAATTAACCGTGTCGCATTAAAGCCTTGCGCTTATAACACCGATTAATTAAATCAAATTATGTCGATCTGAAACACAAAGGCGACACGAGAGGTATTTTGTTCCGCGACCACGCTACGTACAAGCACGTTTCGTGACAAGATACAATTATCATGCTGAAGTAATTTTTCGAGCAGAGGTCTTAGTCGTAAGAACTGTATAACTGTGCCAGCGGAGCGAGCTAACGTGTGACGCCGGAAAGTTTTAATTCCCCTGAGCCTAGTAGATCGTCGGATTTTGCGAAAATAACGTAAATCGCCACGTTAACTCTAGTTTCCAGAAGGCGCCGTTTTAATGCGCAGCCAGAAATTGCAACATCACGATCTAAAGAGTTCTAGTTGCTAAGGTTTTCGCAATGTTGTATATCATTTCCGTATCTTGTGCTTAAGGTAAAATTATACTAATTTGCGAGGTAGTATTTAATACTTGGCTTATTTACCGTCGACGACGTTAATAGTCAGCTTGAGTCTTCCACTTAATTTTAGATGATAATAAGTTTGTACTTGAGACTTTTTAAAAGACAAATTTATTTCACTTCATTGATTCGATAATGCTACGGTGGCAGTAAATCAATTAGCTATTGCTATCATGAATGCTTGTATAATGAACACATCATTATCTTTTATACTCTGCAATAATATCCTTTATCTTTATTCAGAAAGTCTACAAAAAAACTTTAAATGACAAATTGATTATAATTGCTCAATTTGTTCTTTATTATTCGTTACATAATTGAAATTTAACATATTTCGGATATATTCTTGATTTCCACGCTTCGCACAAAATGACATAAAGCTGGGTCGTATTAGCGATTTTCCAATGGCGATAAGAAAAAAGTAGAACAAGAACAAAGTGACGAGGCGGCATGGAACGCCATTAGAGACTAATTATCTGGTTGGCTTCGTGGCTAATTAGCTGGGCGTAGGCTCATCGACTACCGAGCGAAAGCAAAGGTGAGGAGGGCATAGTCTCTGACTGGAAGATGTAATCGATTCTATTGATTATACTATCTGCAATCTTCTCTTGCGCGGCATATTTTTGCCCATAATAGCTAATGCATATTTATTATCGCTTTAGGCATCTTCAATGCATTAGCATATGCAATATTAATCACCGAGTATTTTTAGTTTATTTAATTCTATAGTAAAATAATTATTAACATACTATTGATATAATGCTGAAACATACTTAAAACGATATCTTTTCTCTCTATATTAATATTTAAATTAAAATTTATAAATTACGTTGAAAAAGTTAATAATTATAATTTATCGAAGGATATATTTTCAGCTATTTTATTTATGGTATCAGTTTAAAAAGCAAATATAAATTTCAAGAAGTGCCATCTTTGTATGTTTGTTTACACAAAGAAATTAAATTGATAAATTATTAAACCGATCAGCGCATATTCTGTGAATTATCAAAAGATTCGATTAGCCCGCTCGTTGACAACATCCGGAGAAAGCTGGGTCGCATGACGACGTTTCATCATGACGCGCCTTATCGCGTTAATAAGCTCGACTTATTCGAGCCGCGGATTAATACGCTTATCCAGCCACCAAATGCGTTCGATCGTTGAGGCGCGGCTTAAACTCCATAATCCAATTAACACAATGAAAGACGAGATTGACAGTGAGACGACGGAATTCCGAAGGACGCGCATTCAATCCAAATCCGCTCATGCCAAATCGATCGTTGAAATGCAAGCTGTCAAACCGTCCTCGCGAGACCAGAGTTGCATTACGAGCGACGTATCAACCGCGGTGTACACGCGCGATTAGCGTACAACTGCAACCTGGGCTGGTTCGATCATAGATAAGTCGCGTTTGCTTTGGCTCATGATTGTGCTATCAAGAGGTTCCGGGCATTGTATGTACAGCATTACACAATGTTCGCCATTTTGGGATATATCACGTTATCTTGAAGCTTGGCGTGCAGTGATAAAGCAAGAAAACTATGAATGACTTCCGATATAATTCAGAGAAATAGAAAAATGTATATCGTTATGTTATAAGTAAACAAAACTGTTAATAGAAGCTTAAACTTATAAGAAAGACAAATTACACATGATTTTTAATATTCAATTCAATTGCAAAAGTATTTTGTCTGCGACATCGAGCTCGCTTGATTTGATCTCTTGTCGCAACTTCCACGACTGATCCAACTGGATAAGATTTCCGTAGCGTATCATAATTATTCCTAATTGCAATCGCTTTGTCAAACGTCGACAAATTTATTATAATCTAATCCGCCTGGTAATTTGCATAATTTTCGAACTTGATTTGGGTCAAGATAAACGTCTTAATGAGATATATGCGCGCAATTTGATGATTAATTAATCAAGAGAAGAAGATATTTTCTTTCTCGCGAAAGTAATAAGTCATTTCATAAGTCTTAAGAACTCGGATCACGCGAGTGATTATTGTTAAACGACGTTACTCATGGCATTTTTTTTCTTTATTATCGAAAAGTAATGTAATAGCGACATATATTGATTAATCGTATCATGTTTACCTTCTTTTTTTATATTTACGCGTAATTACATAAAGTTCACTATATGAGCTGATAGTTTATAGATAACTGAATCTATTTCCCTTTATAGCCCGATATTAATTATTTATCGTTACGATCTAAGAATATCATGTATCTAGAGACATATGTGGCAGAACGTAAAACTTATATCCGTAAAACAATCAAGATCACGAGAAGCGAATTTCATTCGCAGTCTGTAACAATTATGATTGGCAATGAACGGGGCTTCTTCGTCAAACGAATGGACAGCTCGTCGAATGGGGACTGGTTTAGCTTTTGCGGAATATACGGAAAGAGATGAACTTGAGAACGGGGAAAGAATTGGCAAAGGAAGGGATATAAACGAAACCGTCGTGGTGGCTGAGCCATGAAACGCAGAATATTCCATATTTTTCTGTGAATATACGTTCGCGCAATAAAGTGGATATCGAGATCCGGGCCAGTGATGGAGGCTCTCAAGCATCCTCGCCACTGACACAACAACCGCATCTACAGTTCGCTATGCGCGACCACCGATACCGACCCGCGGCAGTTCACACCCACGCGTATCCACGTGACGGCGCACCGACGTCCACACGGCGAGCAGACGTATCGACGTGTCTCTCTATAACTGATTGCAGCGGCATAGTAGATAGAGAAGGTGGCGGAAGCTTTTCATTCGGTGCCCTTTCTACTTCTCTTTCTCGCATATGTTCGCCTCCTTTGCAAGCTGCAACATCGTTCCCCATTCTTCTTTTCTACACTCATCGTCTCCACTCCCCCGTCATCTCCTTCTTCGTCTTTCTCTACCGGCTACCAACCCGACCGTTCGCTGTCGCCTCTCTTTCTCCCTTTTTCTCTTTCGTTACTCGCTGGTACTTGAACCAAAAGGGAAGTCTATAAATTCGCCTGGAGAAATCGTCACGAGAAATATGGAATATTGAGTGTGGGCAAAGCTACCCTCGTCGCCGCCTAGGAGACGCTATCGAGGACAGGGAACGAGGTACCTCGTCGAGCGGCAGCAATGCCAGTTACATAGGACCCTAGTAAGGTCGTATGAAGATACGGGACCGGTTGTCATCGTAAGGAGGGTCGAAGATTCTAAGTCACGCCAACCTTCTCCTTTCTACCGTTCCCTTCGCCTCATTGTCGTCTTGGCTCACGGCGCGTCGTGCAGCGTAGACAGAGAACGCCTGTTTGAATTCAGGAATTTGTTGTCATGGCGACGACTTGCCTGTGTACCTGCATGAATACGCATTCCACGTCTGTCTGGTCGGTGACGAAGGAGACGACGGAGGGACATCTGTGACGCGACTCACCGCATCAATTTTCCGCCCGTTATCGCCGTTCTTCCGTCATCCTCTTTTTGCTCAAGGGAACGGCGTTCCTGCCTCTACGGTGAGATGCGCTCGGGTTTTTTTTAAATTTTCTGCCAACAGTAGCACGGATTGGCTCTAATTATTTTAAGACATCGTGATATTTGTATATTTATGCTTCTAATTATACTGAAATCGGAATTTCTTCTGTGATTCAACAAAGGCGCTGTTCCATAATGGGCGATAAAATATAGAGAAATATAAAGAGAAACAATATCGAAAAAGTTGCACGCACATAAGGAATAGCGTATAATGTTGTATAGAAACTAGAGAAAAAATTAAAGTGAATATAAAGGGAGAAGACATCTTACAGAACATGAGCAGACTTAATTAGAAAAAGACATTTAATGTGCAAAATAATATAAAACAGATTTTTTTCCATTTGTTACATCTGTGCTCTTTATTTATTCGCGACGTGTCTCTTTTTTCCTTACAATATTTGCAGCAGTACATTCAAGATTGTTAGTAGTATCACATTTTTCCTAGATAAATCTAAATATCTTATATAAATATAAAAGTATTTTCAGTAGTCTTTTGAAACAAAATGTTACGAAAAATTATAAACTGCACAATAAATTAATTGCCAAAGTCTAAAGATAGGGGAAAGGTTGCTGAACATATCGCTCCTGTCATTCATAGTTTTTAAACATAGTTTTTTTCACCTCTTGCACAACATCAAACATGAAAAATCTGTGAAGTTTACCTACGCTAGACGATATTTGTGCCCGACTGTCGTCACGCTTCAAAAACAGACCTTTTTTTTTAAATAAACGTTTCACTTCAAGCCACACCGGAGGGCTCAGAAAGTTGGCGTTTAAAGTTCTCGCCGAAGAACAACGCTTGTTAAAAACATATTTATATTTATGAAATCGGTGACGTTCACGCAACGGTGAGAAATCATATTGCGAGGGTCTGATAGGTGTATGGTAGGAGACGCGCGAGCGATGAAAGAACGTCAGCCGCGTCTTTTACTGCTCTGACGAGACAATCATTTCAAATCCGTGGCACGACACCCACCTGATACGAAGTGACAGACGGCCCCAACGTCGGGTAAGCCGTCGTATGACAAGGCAGAAAGAATGTCAGTTACATCAACCCTCTGTCGAGTAAAAACAAATGGCACGTTTTGCAGTCTGTAAGCGACACTTTTTCCACCATGCGGGCGAAGCGATAACTTGTCGCGCGATTTCTCGTCATTGAAAACACGACTAATCTTTGGATATATGATGTTAAATCTTCTTAATCGCGAAATTGCGTATTGATCGTATAACATCAAGATTATATTTCGATAGATTGAGACAATAATATTACTTAATTATTGAGTATAATATCGTAAATATATAGATTACAGTATAATATCGTAAACATGTAGACATTAGTCTAATAATTAACAGCCTACTGAATTTATCTAACTCGATCAACTGGTAAACTTGCACAAAATCAATTGAAATTATTAGTTATTTAACTGCTCGGTTTTGGGAAGTATATTTTTGGAAAATAATTGGGAGTAAACAGTCCTATTTCAACTTATGCCAAATTCACGGCGAACGGTCCTGCCACGGCGCCAACCTTCAGTAACTCATAGCCGCGCGTGTGCATGTCGCGCACACAGCCACAATCGTGCGGAGGCGTTAGTTTGTTATTACGGATAGGTAACCCTGCAAAACGTGAGCGGGCGCTAACGTCTGCGTATAAATTATTAGTCGATATTTCAAGCGTGACGTCACTTCCGGCAATGTGCCGGCTGGTTTCCGCCGTATGATGGATGGTCCCACCTGCACCCCCTATATCCCTCCTGTCCAGCCGTCCTAGTCGTCGAGCTCTTCCTCAAATCGTTGCACACACAGTGCACAACGTACACAAGCGCAAACCATCATCCGTACGTACCGCATGCGCTATGTATACGCGATTGTTTACGAGAGAGCTTTTGGAGAGGGCGAATAATCGAACGATGCTACACACGAGCGCAATGGCGATGGCGGTTTTTTTTTTCCTTCCATTTACCCTCTCTGTGAGAAATACGATTTTCTCGCGAGACATTCAACAGCACGCTTCACGGATGACTATCCCGCTCCCATAAAAGAAAAAAAATCAACCTCTGAGCACTGTTCCACGCTTGCGCCGTCCGTCAACTCTATACTGTCGGTCCAATCCGTAATTAATAACGGGAGTACGATGTCGAACGATATCGTTTCTTACCGATTGCTTCCCTCGTGTCGTTCCTACGTCAGATAAGGGACGATGGCGCCAGAGAATAAAAGGAAGCGATGAGAAAAGAAATGGGAAGGTTCCAGGTAATGTACGACGGTGACGGTACATTGTGCGTTCTTGTGTATTTATGACCAAATCGAAGAATCACCAGCTGTTTGTGAAAGAGATTTACAAGCATTATTCTTAGGCGGTGTCTTCAAGAAAATTGTGTTGCTTCTATAAATATAAAAAATTCTGTACAATATAAATTCTGTAATTCGATTGTTATCCTTAATAATGAGATAATTTCTAAGTTAAATAACTGGTTATATAACTGTATAACTATATAAGTTAGTTTTTATGTAAGTAACAATTTAAATAATTTTTAATTAAATTATTTCAAGTTTGTTATATTTTCTTAATTTTTGAACAATTATGAAAAATATCTAATGATGAATATTATTCAGCTGATAGCTGGTTGCTAGCATTAAATCTTTTAAAATAATGAATCAATTAATCTCATTTCATGCAATTTGAATATTGTAATTTATACTTTGTTAATAGAATTACTACATTATACTGTTGTATCTGTGTTTAATTATAATTTTTTAATTAATATTTTATTTTTTAATAGAATAAAAAATAATGGATTAATTACTTTTATATTGAGAATAACTCATCTTACACATTTTTGTACAAATTCTTCAATATATTTTCTTTAATAATAACCTAACAAAAAAATTAATATATGAAGCAAAAATGGAATCTTTGCTTTAATACTCTCTCGATGAGATGCAATATTGGTTTGGTTATTACAATTGATTCGCGTAGTTGGATACGTCGTAGTTTCTCAAATACGACAAAATTCGGTGTCGTTATATATTGTCGAATATATGAACTGTAATAGTGCTTGCTCCACTTTCCCACATCCAAAGAAGCATGATGTGGTTGAATCTGAGGAGCTTACAGGATGGTTCTTGCTATCACGGTCGGAATTTCAGTTCGTCGATAAATAAGACGCTGAGGTTATTAGATATCAGGGATACGGATCAAATTCCAATTTCAGTGGCAGAGGTCAAGGGGTTGCCTTCTCAGGTTGGGAATGAAAGAGACGGAGACCGGATCGGTTTGTCTGCCTCGAGAGAAACTTGGCCAGATCTTGAGCAAGGGATAAAGCATACTGAACCATCTCGTAAGATGTCATCTCTAATCTGCACTCGCGAAGTTTCGCGGTTGTGTAAGAATAGAGCACTGCAGTAGTTTAGATTCGTATCGCAAATGATTAATATTATCCGCTCATAGCACACAAAATTCGTTGCTTTATCTTCTCTATGTTGTACACGGGAAATATGAAACCCGACACAACGCGTAGCCCCCACAAACAGCTATTTTTATTAGGGCATTTCGCGGGAATTCTTTTATTTGGTAATAAATGCGCCTGTGCTGCATCCGGACGGTCCTCCGTCAATGAAAGCGCACATTCATATACATTTTGACCAAACAAAAGACAAACCATACGATGGACTGTCGGATGAGCGATGTTAAACTTTTACGGTCGTCTGTACTCTCCGCGTGCACTCGTTCGACTCGTAAAATTTGCATGCTGGGTACTTCGACACGCGTATAGAGTAATATACGACGAATGACGATCCGCTCGTGTACGTATATCTTCATACAAGAGAAATGGTACAGTTTCGATCAAAGCTTATTTGACATGTTGCGTAGCGCAACAAAAATTATATCTAGATGTTCTTTCACTGAAAATCATAAATATTGTGTTATATATTCAAATTAAAGTTCAGTTTGCTATGTCTTTCAGTAATATCATGTATAATAACAACGAAACGTATTTCATAGATACTACAGTGAGATACATCACACATAAAAATCTTGCAATTAGACGAATGATCTCGCATCTTTTTTTTCATTAATTAATTTGTGTTTATAATTTAAATATGATTACATGTTGACTTTAAAGATATTACATAATTCTTATTCGCGAACATGAGACTAGCGCCGAAATTTTTCAAAGATTTATTAATTTCTCACGTTACACTTGCAACGATTTCGTTACAGATTTAATCATCTGCCAGTCTAGCGTGTATGATTACGCTGTTGCGCGATCAAACTCCCATAATACATTTTATTCACACATTCTGCAAAAATGATTTATTTTTACAATTTTTTTACATCTGCATATAAATATGGTAAAATTGAAATCATATTTATGCGATATCTTTTGCGCCAACCGTTTCGAAGTGTTTTGCATTCTCTTTACTTTCGGATATTCGCTGTAAAGAGAATGAGAATAATTCATTATCGAATGAATCGAATAAATTTATTGCGATAATTTTCGTCTTCGGAGAGAGAAAACAGAAGTATCGAGGTGACTGTACAAAGTGCAAAAAGATGAAAAGAAATACGGAACAGATATCTATTTGAAGCGTAGAATGAAGGCCGTCGGTTTCTTACATACGATATTTCCTCGCTACAGGCGGCAGTGGAATGCGTTTTCGAATTTTTCAACGTTATCGGAAATCGAAACGACCGATCGCTCGTAATCCCGCAAGGGACGAAGCGGACCGACGCGGGAATCAGGAGTGTGAGTCTACCAGCCAGCCCGATGCTTCGTTTACCGCGGGCGCTTCGTTACCTGCGCGTTTGCCTTTCCCGCCGAGCTCGAAAACCACCGTCAACTACCGGGTTTCCCCCTTCGCCTAGCACGTTCCAGTTTCAATGGCAGATAAAATAGCGCGATGTCCAGCCTCCGCCAACACCACCGTTGCCGTTCGCCATCCCCGCATACCCTCGCGACCGGTCAATAGCGGGCGATGTGAACACCACCAACGTGCCGCTGGCACTTTTAACGGTTTCACCCGGCATCTCTCTTGCGCTATCGCTCCGGTTTTCACGCGATTCTATTCCCCTGCGTCCTCCAGTCTATCACTGTTCACCTCCGTTCTCGTCATTCTTTCTTCTTATTTCTAATAGCACTTTCCTCTTCTTCCACTCGTCATTTGATCCGCCGACCTCCCTTTCGCGTTTTCTCTCTCTCTCTCCCTGTTGTCCCTATCTCTTTTGATTTTTTCCAGCCCCTCTCCATCACGTTCGCCCATTTCTCTCGAGCGTGCTGCCCGATGGTCATTTGTCCTTGGCAGAAAAAAGATAGCCGCTCGCAGGGATACGCAGCGCGCATCGTCTATTTTTCGGTACGCGAATGCCGGAGATCGAACGGACGGGCGGGCGGGTGGTCGGACTGTATGCAGCATGAAAAAAATCGTCCGCGAAAAATCGGAATGTAGTTACCAATCTGCAATGCAAACTCGCGGTTTCGCGTCAGTTATGCCCGGCGAACGGGAGAGAGAAAAAAAAGAAACGTCGACGTGGGGAGACGCGAATGTATGGAGCGTCGCGTCGGTTAGCGTACGAAGAGAGATCTCGTTCGGTTGATAATTGTGTCGTTTAATATCGGGAACAAGAGCAACCCTCTTCACCTGTTAGTACTGATAACAGCGTGCCGAATAATTCGTGCTATTTTCCGTACGGATGATAATGTAGAAATATCGAGTTTGTTATGATTTTTTTCGATTATTTTGTGTCAGATACTTTGCAAAACGGTCTTACCCATAAAGTACTGTGCTGAAAATAAATACTCGAGATTTGTGGTAATTATATACAAATGGTAACTACAAATGGTATGTGTGCAAAAGTTTATGTTGAATTAAACCTCCTTTCTCCTTTACCTTTCACCCGAATTTCATTGATTTGAGCATTGATTTGAGTTAAACGTATTATATATGTAAGCACAACGATTTTAATTAGACCTCAGGGCATTGTATTTTTGTTCATTATATAATTTCTGTGTGGTATAAAAATTTTTGCCAATTATATAGCATACGAATTATACAATGTATTATATCGCGCAAACCGATTTTATTTCACATTTCATCCAATGAAAATGTTGATTTTTGTCGAGGAAGGTTTGGCGATAGGTAATTCGGTCTTAAATTTCCATTTTATTTGAACGTTCGAACTAATTGCATGATAAAAACGCGAGGAATTTTAATGTTACGCCGGTATGCAAGAGTGCAGAGTATGTTGATGCAAGAACGAGCCTGGTGTTAGATCGAATTTTTTCTGACCAATGTGATACATTCGAGTACGATTGGAATTCTATTCGCGTGAACACGCACTCGCATTCCAGTCGTACACGAATGCGTACCCATCGTCCCGTGGCGATGCCACGTAAATCTGCGATTATTATGTGCGAACGCACATAAATTTACAGGCGGCGTTGCATAATGAAATATTTAAACGCGTCCGCTGAAAAACGAAAATTAAAAGCGAGATTTCTGCATTTATGTGCATTCATTCAGGCTGTCGTTCAGGAAGATTCATTCGATGTTGATTTACCACTATTACTTGCGGTCGACAGTACGGTACATAAATTTGTGTAATAAATTCAATATATAATTGCTACGGACCGTGGGACTCAAAATGTGATGTGGCGTTCGACAATTACGTCGAGCGGCCAATCGGCCAAATAGACTGCAATTATTAGGAAGCTAACGCAGGGACAATTATGACTTTCAGATATTTTTCAAACAATAAATAACGATGTTACACACACAATTCTTAAACATTAAAATTATCTACTTAATTATATGTAATAAGTGTCACGAAGTCATTAAGAAGAAACGACGGGTAGTAATTTTTGAAAATTACTACGGTGTTATAATTACAACTCATAATTAAGCTGATTCAATCGCGTAACAGCTTTATCTTGAATATTATTACGTCCATGCTGTGCAATAAATGAACGTAATAGAATCAAGAAAATACTGCTCGCACGTGATACGAAATGAAGAAATTACGCGTTGATATTTGACCGAACATTCACTCTGCTCTCGAATTTCTCCAGTCAAACGACTTTAAACGGCTGCGCCCAATGACTTTTGGCACGCTACAGGATTTCGTTGATCGTCGCTGCCAATGGGCCCCCAATTCGCGGCCTGAAGGTTTCCCGAACGATCTCTAAACCAGGATTCTCGGGGCTGACGTGACGCGCGGCAGTTACACGGGTCTAATTTTCCTGCGCGCAATTTGCTAGATTCGTCATCGCGATCCGATCACCGTTCTCGTGCAAAGTGCGTATATATAATACACGTGGCATTACACCGCCTTATGAAACGCCGACCGACAGCTCTAGTCACGTAAGCTGCGAGCATCGCGGCGAGCGCAATAATAGCCCCGCGCCGTCCTTATGTGTATACGTGCGAGCCGTGAGACTTGTATGTTCGCTGGCCGAGCGTGTGTTTAATCCGCGAGTAAAGCCCTTCTCCGGCAGTCTCGCGCTATCATTTACACCATTCCGCACAAGGCATCGAGGTAACGGCATGATCCAAGAAAGATCATCGACGTGCAGCGTGTTTATTCGACATATCTACAATAGACGCTCAGTATTTTGTTTCTCGCTGAAAAAGGTTATCGAAAGCACCATTCATATGAATTAGTACTGCCAATTAATATCACAATTTAACTTGAAACTCTGTACTAGACATGAACCATTCGTGATAAGTTTATTTAACCTCAGTCAAATTTTGATTAAAGATAAAACGTTTCTGATTAACTCAAAATTATTTATAAATAATCGTGAATCTTTAATTTTTAATAGTCATAATTGAAGAGTTATGTTAAGTTAGATACAGCAACGTTCCAAATATAGAACTTTAATTTCGAAGAATAATTATTTTTGTACGCTGTCTTTAAACATTTCGATGATAACTATTATTGATTCGATATATCAGTGAAAGAATAATTTCTCTACCTAAATATAAACTTTATTTGAAGATAATAATTAATAATTTTATTTGTCATTTAAATCATTACGAATAAATTTCATATATGACGATTTTATATGAAATGCTATCTGATATACTATCAGAAGTGCAGTTTTTATTAATTATTAAAATTATTTCTTCAAAATTGTAGAATAAAACGATTATTTATATTTATATTATAATCTATAATGAAAAAAGTTATGAAACGCTCGAATGTGTTGGGAGTTGAGATTTATTGTTGACACTTTTTCGCGATACTAATTTTATGCTTGCCCATTTCACATTACGAGATTATTTTCGTTTACAAAGACCTAAAAGAACCTAATTTGTACCACCAAAAATAATTTTGTACCTTTTCCCATTTCGAAAAAAACCATGGCACTGCTGGCTTTCTGTTAACCTGGAAAGCTCAAATTAAAAATAAATAAAAAAATGAAAGTAAAAACAGAAATTGAATGGGCTGAATTTTTACTAATTTGTACATACCATTCAAAACAAATCAAAATTTTATATCAACCCTTCAAACAACCCCTTTTTCAATAAACCGAATAAGACACCATAGCCGTTTCGACGCGAGCCGATTTTTCATCCGTGCCGTCGAAAGTAAGATCGTTTTTTTATCGGATTATTCATTTCACGTTAATTACATGTTGAAAGAGTAAAATAAGTGCGATTAATCGACGATATTGAGAATGATGAATAAAGCGAGTTTCAGCTTCAGTCATTTGCGATACGTAGGTCGGCACCGCCATGTTGCTTCTGCCGCTGCTATTTTCTTTCGAGTTTTTCAGTTTTATGCGAGACGCGGCACTGCGGGATTGAGGGACGGAGTATCGTAGCGTTTGCATTATTTACGCGCGCGAAGTGCATGGCGAATAAAGCGCCGAGTACGCGCGCGGTAATTAGTCGTGTTTTTCGGTTCCGAGTGTGAGTGCGTTCCCGTCGGTGGCGAAGGTGCAAACCGACGAAATCGACTGGTGAGTGTTAGGAAAAAAATCAGGATGAACTGTTGTATTTATTATTTTATATTTATTTTATATTTATTATTTTAAAGCTGTAATTTATTTTTGTTTGAATTTGTTTTGTACATAAGTACATATTGAAGTACGTATTCATCGAATATCCATTGGGTTTCTCGAGTGATATTGGAGCACACTTGAAATCGATCGAAAGAGTCATGTGGACGTATTAGACATCCATTGCTTTGAAAAATGTATTGTCGTGTTATTCTCTTATTTCTGTTATTGCTAGGTCGCCATTTTGTACGAAAGCTCATTTATTCTGACAAAGGAACAGAAATTCGATACTAGCATTTTTATTAATGCATTCACAATTAAATTCACAATTAAATTTTTTCTGAGTTATCACGAAATTCAGCGCATCGTTAGACTTTACGGAATATATAACATTGCTCCATATTTTTCGTTAAAGGCGTACTTGTTTCATGCTTCTTCATCTTCTTCATACAAAGTGCTCGTAGACCGTCGGTATCATTACACATCGTGGTATGCACCGCGTGTTACGGCACTTTTGGTTATTACGCGCACACATGTGTGACGTGTATGTGGGAAAACGAGTTCAGGGAGAGTTCGCGTTGAGCTGCTCTACACCCGCAAGCTATCAGTTAAGACACGCCTGCCTCATTAGTGCAACAAGACAGAATACGTCAATACTAAAACTGCACGGTGGCAACTGCGCGACGTATGATTAATGCGAAATAAATTAATCAAATGAATACGATTAGAGTATAATATATTACTTCGAAATAGGTAAAATTATTGACTGATTTCCCGGATGAAAGGGTCCTTTAGGAATCTCTTGAAATATAATAGATAATAAAAGCGTTTTTTAAAACGTAAGCTGTAAGTTGATTAAGATTCTTTTCTCCGAGCTATTTTGTTAATTTTTTTCGGCATTTAAGTAATATTTTCTGTTGATCTCGGCAAATTCTCTTACATTCGCTGTATTTATTTTGCAGCAAATTAAGAAACACGTATTTAGAATTTAATTCAAGAAATCTTTCTTTAGTTTCGCACACATCATCCAATCGGTTTTGTGCATAAAGACATGTCCCAGTTAATTTTCCTGAATTTTAGCGAGAATCATGTAGTTGCATTTAGCGTCGTGATTAAATGGGCCGTGCAGTGTACACGCGTACTTAGCGATATTTCCATACATGCGAGAGTTTCACTTATCCTTCCTTCCGCCGGTATTCAGGGAACAAATTTGGGGCCGTTGATGCGAGGAGGTTGAAGAGGAAATGGCGGAGCGGGCGGATGCTGCACGAAAACAGAGCAGAAAGGGATTGTAACGAGGAAAAGAGGGACGTGTCGCGTACGCGAAAAGACCGTACGATTTAAAATGCCGCTCACGACAGGTCATACGCCATTGTCTCAGTGTTTGCAACGAATTTGCCTACGTGCTCCAATGCGCCGGCAGTTTTCGGCTGTTTTCCCTACCGCGTCGCGTCCCCGTTTATATACGCGCCGAGAAATAAACGTCTCTTATATGCTGTCAGCGTCGCCGCAATAGTGCATCGCGACGCGCGGCACTGATTTTTGCTTGCCATTGACTGATCTTCAACTCGTGTAGACTCGAGAATAATACACCGTTAAAACGAATGTGTGAATAGCACACACTTTTTGCGCATGATGTGCATCCTCCGTTTTAAGACAACTATGAGTGTGTAAATTTAAAAAAAATGTAAATATCACACTTTTTAAAAATTCACACTCATAGTTTTCTTAAAATGGGGGACACACATCACGCGCAAAAAATGTGTGATATTCATACATTTTTTAACAGTGTATTTACAAGAAATCTTTTCATTACGAATCGTTATGCGAGATAGGCAAAGCATACATCGATAGTTGCACTTTTTGCTTGATTTGCGTGAAAAATTCCACGATTCTAATAAATTTAACAGTTCCATTCTCTCGCATGTTTCTGCATGATTTTTATCAATTTCAATATGAGATTCACGCTCGTCCGGGAAAAGGCGCGTAACTATCACCGCGTCTGAACGACGAAGACATCATCCGGCGGTATGCCGAAGCACGACTTCGCGGTCACCGTGAGAAACGATGATCGATCGTCCTGTCCGCCCATGCTATCCAGGTCCGACAGTTTAACTTTGAAATATTGCGAGTCTTCTTTCCCGTTCGGCACGTATATCTCTACGGTGTACTCGCGGCTCGCGTAAGCATCAAGTTGGGTCCGACGATCGCGCAGATTGAGCACAGGGCCGCGGCCCTCTCTCGATGGCGGGATATCGCATCGTGATTTACGAGGGGACAGTGTGAATCCCAGTGCGACGCATACGACAAGAGTAACGGGGTCGAACGGGGGTAACTGCGAGAGCATGCGACTGGGATTAAATAATTATTCGCAATCACATACAGCTGGTGCATTACGTATAGACGGTCGTCAGCGTTGTTTAAAGGTTCATTCACACGGTGGTACACCGCCCGTTTTCATCCTCTTATGCGATACGTTTGTAAAATGCAATATAAAAAGAGTAATTAAAAACAGCGATGTTAAATAAAAAAGCGCTGTATAATAAAACACAGTTGCTCGCATATGCTCGCTATTAACGAAGCGCCATTGGGTATACTCGTAAGCGTTCTTTCCCGTTTAAGTCTAGAATGACATTTGGCGAACGAAAGTGGATTTTTTTTTTACTATTTATCGATGCGTTAATGTGAACGGACGAGTATGGGATATAGAGCATAAAACTCGAAAATTGCAGCCAAAATCGAAATACACATCCGTGTAACACGCGAACGTTATGCACAAACATGCCACAAAGTATATACATATAGACGAGGTTATACGAAATCGCTGATATATCGATAAATAGTAACGATTACGTGTAATCGAAAAAAAGTTAACGAGCCAATGAAAAAACATACGAAAGATAAGGCAAATGGAGAGAGAACTTACCGTTAACTTTGCGATTATGTTCTATTTAGATGATTAATTTCTATTTAAATGGAAATTTGCGATTTTCTGTTCAAATAAACGCAAGGATTCGCATAATTGATTGGATCTGCTTGAGAAACTGGATTGCATGAAAATATGCATTGATGTGAATACACATTACGATAACAAAGGAGCCGTGTGTCCACTAATTGTGCGTCTCATCAATTAACACAGCATACTGCACGCTTTATGACAGGATAGATAAAATCTCCTAATCGAGTATTTGATCTATAAATTGTTGACACATTTTATATAAACTTGACTTTGAATTCTTCTACTTAAATCGAATTATAATTGTAATTTTACGTTTTAAATCAAAATTTTTATCTGACAAAAATGTATTAACCTAGGTAAAAGTTTTCCACTATTTCTATTCCAATTTTAATCAGTCCTTAATATTGAGCTATCGAGCCTCGTAACTTTTTAAAAACTAAAGCAAAAAAATTAGTTTCAGAAGCAAAGTGACAAAAAAAATTGACAAATAATTTTTATATCTTTTTCGTTACACTATGATAATTTGGTTTCGATTGCTTAATATACTTAGCTGTATATTGTCTTGTAAATTCTCAAAGTATCTTGCGCGCGTATTTCTACCTCTTGTCGTTCTCACTAAATGTGTGAGAACGGATTCTCTCATAAGAGAAATAGATTCTCATTTCTCTATTTGAAGGAGGGAAGAACCTTCCAACAGAGTACGTCTTCTAGTGTGTCGAACGAGGGAAACTGCTACGTATATGTTTGAGACGAAGGCTTTTTTCCAGACAGTTCCAAAACTCTCACTGAAATTCCTAGTGAGTCGAAACAATTATGCGAATTCCACAGAAGATTGATACCTATTTCGATGAGCATACCCGTGTTTCGGCTAACGTATGTGCGCATATATTGGACAGAAAGCTCTGAACGGTTGCCACGAGATATTCGTCTTTAAGTCGTAAAATCATCGATCTTGTTTTTAGAATCACATTCATTCATTATCTTTGATATGCTATTAATAATGTAATAATTACGGTGGTATGCTTATATCTATTATTAATGCGCAAGTTACATGATTTGTCCTACTTCAATTTGATATTGGATAATGTAATTTGAATAAAACTTAATTTTCCTTTCAACGGAAAAGGATTATACATATTTAAATATTGAAGTTCTAGTTTGAAGACTTCTCTTTGTTCGTTTGTTAGGAATTTTATGTTTCGCCTAACGTATGTGCGCGTATATTGAACAGAAAACTCTGAACGGTTGCCACGAGATATTCGTCTTTAGGTCGTAAAATCATAGATCTTGTTTTTAGAATCACATTAATTCATCATCTTTGATATGCTATTAATAATGTAATAAATACGATAGTATGCTCATATCTATTATTAGTACGCAAGTTATATGATTTGTCCTACTTTAGTTTGATATAGGATAATATAATTTGAACAAAACTTAGTTTTCCTTTCAACGGAAAAGGATTATATATATTTAAACATTGAAGTATTTTGAAGACTTCTCTTTGTTCGTTTGTTATGAATTTTATGTAAAAATGTTTAAGCACGGAACAATATAGATTGATCTTTCATTCTGAATAAAACAATGGCTGTTAATAGCATTTTGCAATGATTTGCTTGACAATCGTGTAGAGGACCGATGTAGTTACTTGCGAATCGAAACTGGTCAGCTGAAAACCGTTTCAGACGCCCCGTCAGCAGGTACCCGTTCTTTCGATCGTTCATTCCCTTTGCAATTACCACGTCCACTCTGCGCTCGTTAATTATATCGCGGGGGAGTTCTAATAGAAGACGGGGATCGTTAGAGTGGACCAGATGCCATGCTCCAAGCGTTAAGCGCGTTCACCATCACGTACGTGCCGTTCTTGCGGGCTCAGGGCGTGCTCGGGGTCTTAGAGGTAAAGTGAATTGCCTTTGTGTCTTGTCTTGCATGCATTTAGCGTTAATGGCGATAACTCAGCGCTATGATCGATGGTGTGCTATCACTGCCGGTGCCACTGACATCAATCGCTGTCATACCTGTCCTCGCGGGGGGGTAACGGAGTTATAAAGAAATATAGCTTCTGATTAGAGATACATACAAATGTAAATGAATACTAACGCAAAGAAAATATTTCTAGAGAATAAGATCTTATTTTTGTTTTTTAAAGTAAATGTTATTTACCACGAAAACGAGCTGATGCTCATAATTTAATAACGATTTTTAATTAAATTTTTAGTCACGCTAAAACAATCTTTTTTAACAGATTTAACTTTCTGTTTTATGAATTTTTTGTAGCATAATGTCCCAATTTTTTCATGTTTAATGTATGATGCATGTAATAGGTTGCACACGGACGATATGCACGGTCACACACTTTGTAAAATAGTTTTCTCTGTACGGCATCATGGCCTTTAATATCATTATTCATGGTGTCGTTACACTTAGCTACTTTTAGCAAGTTAGCAGAGTATAATGTACGCCCGTAGCAAAACACTAGTTGAGTTCGTAGGTAGACTTTCGTTGTACTGCTCTGCGCTGGACAGTCGCAAATTACTAGACTGTCGCGATGACGTTAACTATTACGAAAATGAGTAAGGTCCTTCACCGACGCGCTTCCGAAACTCTGTAGGTCGCACCGAAATCATGAGCCGTGCGAGTGAAAGTTTATAATCCGTATTATCAGAACTCTCTTACCCTCAAAACTAGCACGGAAATAGGATAATCAACAACAGGACGAAATTGCATTTAATCTTTTAGTATTTACATGAACTTGATTTTAATTATGATCTTTTATACTGTAAAAGAAATATATGTATAATTACACATACATATAACTTAAACGATTTTTATCGATTAGACATATTTTTTGATAAAATTTACATTATAAAATTGAAAAGCTTCAGTTCACTCATTTATGTATTTACAATTTAATTTACGAAATTTTTAAACTTAGTTACTAATATTTATTGATTTTGAGTTATTGTTGAGAAATATTTAATTTTAAATATATTAGAAAAGAATGTAATATATTAAAAAGTTATTCTATTCTCGAAAATCTGACAATGAAGACCTTGACAATGCGGATAGGTGTATGTGTTATTCACGAGAATAGGGTTTTCTACAGAAGTGATCGAGACGATTTGTATTCCCCAGGATAAACTCAGTACTCTAAAGTTCGCTATGAAAGGTCCAGGAGAGGCTTTTATCAAATTTAAAATTCTCTATTTCTCGAAATCCTTGCAACCGGATTTGCGATTTATTTAAATTTAGAATTTCTTACTTTGTAACATTCGCCATTCGTAAGAATACACGAGTGTGGCGATACGTGCATGTTAGATAGTGAAGTCGCATCTACATGCAAACATATGTAGTGTATCGGGAGAAAAAGAGCAATTGGAATGCTTCGAGGAGCTTCGATCGAGAAGCGAGCATAAATGGCCTCATGAATACGTGAAGTGTGCAAATGTAGCGTAAAATACGACATCACAAACAATACGACTTGATATCATGTTAACATCTCACTCATTATTCTCGGACAAATTGCACGTGTGTGCATTTCTAAATACAGATTTAAATACTGAATATATACATTCCTCTTCTCCTCCCACACACACGTTTTCTTTTCTCTTTGGAATATAATACGCAAATATCCAGTAGATATTTTATCTGGATTTAATATCTCGCAGATAGCTAAGAGTAGATGTAGACGGAACGTGACAAAGTATTGATCGTTGGCAGGAAATAAGAGGAGGAGCGATGAGAAATTGATATATAAGCTGGGAGAAATGTGACGCAAGACGCGACGGCGGCATACGGATACCAATTGTGACGAAAGAGTCGCCGGGACAAGGGGAGGAATGATAAACGGGGCAAAGTAATGGGGAAAAAAGGGACGAAGGATTGATACGCAGATGCACACAAGTGCGGCGCATACTGGCGCAAGCGGACGGAAATCGACAGTGGCAGCGAAAATCAGGCACATATCCGGGGAGAGGCGCGCCGAAAAGGAAGATCGAAAGAATAGCTAGTAGAGTGGGGTGGAGGGACGGGAGCGAGCACGCGTGGTGAAAGGGACGCGAACAAACAAGCATCGATTTCAATGGGGAAAAATCGAGGAAATCCTGCGCGGGAATAAGAGTGTGGGGATAAGAGCGGAACTTAAGGTAGGAAAAACGAGGAGCGGATACATTACTGCATGCAAGTGCGGCAAAAGGGGCTGCGATCGGGCGCACGTTGATCGCAATAAGAAAATCGGGAATACGTTGGTAGAATATAGAAAGGGGGGCTTGATTCCGAGCGGTATCAAGAGAGCAAGGACGCGAGGGAGAATGGATAGATGCGGAGAAAGAGGCGGAGGAAGAAGAATAGGGAAAGAGTGCACGGCTGGCGGAGCGAGAGAGATAGCGAGGAGGAAATGGCAACGTTTTCGTTCCAAGGGGGCACAAGGCGCATGTCTCCTTCACCCGCAATAACCGGGGTGCACGTACCCACAGTGGGACCTCGAAGCGGCGGGAAGGGAAGAAACGGAAGGAGAACACCCCGATCGCGAAGGGGTGGCCGACAGGGACGGAAAGCACGGGCCGCTCGACTTCATGCGCGACAGTATATAACGCGAGTAATACAATTTGTCAGAATTTATTGCCCCTCGATACCCGCTCGTGCCCCCCTGTAGAATCGGCTTTCTCGGCGCCGAACGCTACGCTCGTATTTGCCGTTCGCTCTCGAGCTTTCGACAAACGCGTAAAACCACTCCGCGACCCCTGGTGCGAATGGTCCATTCGTATTTATGCAATTCGTCGGCATTTGCGTCCGATTGCCTTTCTTTGGGCGATTGTAAAACGTCGTCGATAAATTAATCCGATGATTTATTGCGTCAACTTTTCTAATTTATAATGTTGTATTTGTTGGAAACAAAGAATTGTGATATTCTTTGTAGAAGAAAGCTCACATTAATCTTTGCGCGATATTTTATCAATAATATGTAATAATATTGTCATGAAGTCTTATATTCTCATTAGAGTCTATTGATTGTTATCGTACTAATAAATTGGCAGATCTGTCAGTCGAAACCATTTCGTTTTTCAACTTTGGCATGTTGAAGGGATTGAACTTATCACGTATTGGTCACGTATAGGTTTGTAAAACGCAACCGTCCGTATGGTTCCAACTCTCGTTATTCTACATTCTGTATGGTGGGAGAGAGATTCACGTTTCATTGGTTCGTAAAAAAAGTTTCATTAATTCGTCCGTTCGTTTGCAAGTAGAAAAAGATTTTTTTGTTTGTCCTATTTAATCTGCCAGATTCCAATATCAAGGGTCCGTTCATAGTAGACTCGAAAGAGGTCACGCGGGGTCTAATTGGTCGGTGAATTTAAAGAAATTCAATAGCGAGTACTACATCGGAATAACGATCGCGATCGGACGCAGGTATTATCAATTGATATATTGATCACTTGATTGTATCGTTGTGGAATAGATCAATCTGCGTAGTCGTGGATTCTTATGGAGATTGACATGAATAATTAGCCAGGTTTCTCGAATTGCTTGTAATGCTGTGACCTATATTTTTTATTTGCGAATCCGTTTTCGTCATTTTAATCCCTTTTTCGTCTTCCTTATAATAGCCAGACGAATGTAGATAAGAAAGAATAGGGACAGTGTAGAGATGAGAGAAGGTGACTCCCTCGAGTACAGCCAAGCTTCTGCAACGGTGCAAAACGCAGCGCTTTTGCGAATTGATCGCACACAAGAAGTACATACACACATACACACACACACACACACACACACACACACACACACACACAAAAGTATATAAACGTATATGTTGCACTCACAGTAGCATATATGTGAACACTACGCTCCTCCGAAATGGTTAACAGTCACCAATAAGATAACATTGTTGGTTTGGCGAGGCAACGGGGGAAAAGGAAAATAGAAAAGCGATATGGTATATCGACTGGGTAAGTCCCGGAGGAAAGAAACGGCAAAAATAATCACCGCTGCCTGTCGATTAAACCTTGAAGCAATTAATATCATGACGTCTTTGTAATGTCACATCCAGCAACGAGCAGCTGTTATAACTGGATTAATTAAGTTTGTTTTTATGTAGAAGATCGACATTACTGGAAAATAACTACATACGTCGCACTTATTTTTTGCCATTGACGCAATCTTCAAATCAATTAGCTGTTGTAGTTACAGAATTAAATGTTAGTTAAAGCCTTCTTTATTTAACAGAGTCGTCGATCTTTACTTATTCTATCTTTCTCATGCACAAATTTTATAATGAATTTTAGCGTGCGCACGCATATATGTATGTGTTAGGAAGAGTGTGCCTGAATACATAGGTTGTATAGCGCATATGAACCATAGGCTCTACTCGACCGCCGTCGCCGTCGCCGAGAAACTACCCTGTGGCACGCGAGAATGGCGAACCGACCATTACGTCCACCTAAACTACCGCACATTCCCTTCTACCGCGTCCTCATCAGCTCTGCTTCCTCGCTCTCTGTCTCTTTCTCTCCTGATCACCTTAAGGCTGCAACACTAACGTGTGCACGTGGATGTGCAATAGGGGCCGGTCACGTAGCTGAGGGGCAAAGAATACTTAATTGTTTGTAATTAATATATTACATGCCGAGTGGTAAGTCCCGAGCGCTACTACATTACCCGATAGCCATCGCTTATTTACGCCACCGCGCAAGGGTCTATCGAGCGTGTCTACGTAAGTGCGCTCACGCGTATTCGCGAATAAGCGTTTAGACGCGGCGTTGCGTGGCACTGCACATGTGTCAGTGTAACGCACTGATACGTACGGTGATGAAAGCGATGGGAGAAAAGTTGTCGGTCGCGAATGCACAAGGGGAATGGAAGAGGGATGTTACATGGGCAGGAAAGGTATCTGATTAAATTTATCGTGGTTTTTTAGAACCGCATCTCCACGTCGTTGTACATCGGTATGCATCTAAATGTGCGAGTCTACTCGGTTAAAAAATATATGACGCAACGCGTTTGAATAGTGTTGTAAAATTATTTTATTCTTGCGAATAGAACAGTTCCTCATTTGAATTTTGTTTCTTCTCTTTGAAATATTATCTTTCGACAGAAAAATACAGATACTGACGCAGATTGCTAATTATGATCAATTTTATAAGTTTACAAATTGGAATTTCACAAGATTTTGTTTATAATAGTTATTTATTAATTTTAACCTTGGAATATCTCGAGATTTTGTTAGCACGTTGAGATGATATCTATTTATTAATGAGCGATGTTTATGAGACATTTATCTCTCTTTACATTGAGATTCTTGAAGATACGTCAAATATCAAAATACAGGAACTACCTTAACGTATCGAAGAGCGTGCTTCGAATTTTCGCGTAACGCGTACATCGCTCAGATCGTTTCTTCAATATACGTTCCTTCGTCGTGAGTTTGCGCCGCTTTGTCTCGCACGACTTATTATCCTCTCTAGAAGACTCGACGTCACGAGGATATTCATTGCTACGGATTCGATATTTTCCCCCGAGTGACGTAGCCCCAGGAGTAATTTCACGAGAGCCGCGCCGACTCCACTTCGGCATCCCCCTCCGGCCCTCGATCCCTCTCATCTTCCTGCCTCGTTGCTGTCTCGTTCTGGCCCTCCATCCTTACGTTCCTCGTGCCAACCCATCAGATCGCACGAATTTCCATGAAATTACGTAACGCCGGGCGCACGAGCGGGACGAGCGGAACCGACTGATAATTACTTTCGATCGTAACTATGGTAATGAGAAGGCTAATTATAAAAAGGGATTACAAGCTGCGTCGAGCGAAGGCAGAAGAGACACGACTTTCTTATGACACGACTCAGATACGACGACAGGGACAACGATTATGCCCGACACTTGAGTTACGACTTTCGCGACAACTAACTACTTTTAATGAACAGTCGTGAGTGTAATGAATAGAAAGTGCGCCCGCCGTTGACAAGCTAGTTCGTCGGTCTGACGAACATTGTTTTCTTCATTACAGTCTCGAAATCTATGCTGCAATGTATTTCACATGTCATTTTGTTCGATTTTGCATAGTACAAGAATTTGCAAAAAATTTTTTTTATAAAATTCTTTGAAAATTTTTAAGTGAACATTACAAATTATCAGAATTCAATATTACTACGAAGCTTCTATTAAATAATCTGATCGAGTTTATGGTATTTAATGTATCAGCAATTCTAAGCAAAGTAAAATTAAAACATTGATTATAAAGTTGAAACTAAAAAGTACGAGCTTAAATTTTCGATTATATCATGTTTGTGATAAACACATCTATTTTTTTCATATGCTAGATTTATGCTTGAAAGAGATCGATATCTCAATTTGGATCATTTTTACCACTCACGTTCTGCTTCCTGCGATACAGGATCGAGTGGCCGGGATTGAAGCTTTCGAAGCATCGTTCGTATCAACGAACAACGAAAGCAGAATACCAAGAGCGTTTTTGATCTCGGTGCAAGATTGTAGAGAAAATGCGGATAGAATTTGTGAAGTTTAGTTCTTTTTTTCATTACAGATTCTTTTTGTATTAATCACTCAAGAATCAAAGTAAATTAATAATTTATTTTTACTTCAATAGATTTCGTAGACTTGTAACTTAATATTATACAAATTTATTTTTTAATCGTACATTTAGCCAGATGTGTATTTTCACCATACATTTTAGGTGTAGGTCTGATCAACGTTTACTCTAATGTAGACGTTACGTATAAAGTTATACGATTTAAAGCTATATTCATCGAGTCTCCTTTACGTGTGTCTTTTTAAAAGATAAAGCTTATTATTTATGGGAACCCAACAGTAGGAAAATTAGTTTTCTCGTGTATAGGTTACCAAGCCGCGGAAACGGTGGAAAATCCGGTAGTAGCGGTTTAAAGAAGGTAATAATTCGTCGGCAAGGGCAAGATAGTAGCGGTTGCAGTAAAATTTTTCTCGACCCATGATTTGTTGGTAATGTACTTTAGACTTTCCTGATGAAAATGGGAAATAAATTTCCGGAACGTATAATGCATTTTGCGCCGCGCAATTTCGCACGATCTCGCGTCTTTCTAATCAGTAGACTATGCTTATCTTTCTTCGTGAAGTTTTTGTCATCAGCAAAGCGAAGTAGAGAATCGTTTTATACGAGGATAGAAACTTGGGACTATCGCGTATATATATCTTGAACAATTTAATTAGCCGAATACATACGTATTTCATGCTGTCGTGACATGGTTTTTATTGTGTCAGCTTTAAAATTATTTCTCTTATTTCTTGTGCTATGAGCGGGCTGAAGCTTTTTAAGACCATTTTGTGTTTTATCTAAAAGTTCAATGTGAAGTAATTAAAATTTATACGTAGGAATAAGACGTCATTGTGAATAATTAATAAGCTCAATCATAATTTATACTGTACTGCAATGTACAGACATTTCAAACGTTTGCGACGAACTTTGGTGTTAAAGTTGACCACAATTCTATTATAATAAATTCGCGCACACGCAGTGATGCAACGTTGCTATAATTATTGATGTAAAGTTGTGGGGCAGTCGTTTGCACCTGTGGGGACAGTAAACGACTTTGACGTTACGCTCGTGCCAGCAAAAAAAAATGCACAGCTGCACGTTCTACCTGAAAAGATTCTCCGACCGACTGACTGTACATACAATACGACCGTGTTGGCTGAGCAGAATTTAAACCGAGATGCTGTTCAATGAAGAAAGGGAAAACAAGACAACGAAGAAGAAACAAGGAAGACGTAAGATAGAGCGAGTGTAAAAAAGAGTGACAAGAGAGCGCGTGAACCGAAACGTCGACAGTTCCGTTCACGTACATGCACCATGACTTATCGCGATAGCATTATACCTGCATGACCTGCGCAACTGCACGTTGTAATTGCAAATGTCTCGAAAGGTTGGGGCCCGTTGACCGACGAGGTCGAAGTCGTTGATAAACCTTTTCACATAACCGTTCGTCATGTCGCGTATCTGATGGAGGAAAAACGTGGGAACATTGTATGTCTATGAATGGAACAGACCGTAAGGGTTAAATGCCAAGACTTTTTTTTTTTTGCCTTTCACGACATTACATCATAGCGTTTCATTTATATATGTAATAAAAAAGTTTAGGGTTAATTGAAGAATGGGCTTAATTAAGTATGTATAATGAGATATATAATTAATAATATTGCAACTTTTCCACTCTTGAAAAAAGGCGTGTTAAATTGATACTTGAAAGTATTGTTGTCTGTTTTCCACGATACTAATTGATTCTCTCGTTTGGCTCACTTTGTACTACAAGAGTAATCAGTAAGGCATGAAAATTATTTACTAATTTTTTGCTATTTTTTGCTTTTAAAAATAATTTTTTTGCTTCACTTTTTAAAAAGTTACTTAATATTAAGCTAATGAGCCTCTCGTAATCTGAGCAATCCTTTTTTATTAAATAATAAAAAAAGCATAATATATTTTTTTTTCTAAGAAAGATTTCATGACATATTAAATGATGTGCAATATATATTTTTTCAATAAAAATAAAAGTAGAAAGTAATGAAATGAAAATGAGATGAAAAAGAAATTTATAAAAATAATGATGACTTTGGCAAGACTCCATTCTTTGTACAAAAAAGAAATACTAAATTTCTCATATTTATGTGTTTCAGGTACGCGGCTTTCTCGCAAATTACGATGGCGTCTTTGAGCCAGAGGGGGAAAAGTCGTGTGTGTCGATGCACAAGGTATGTTTTACTGTCAAGTAATAATTTCGCGCAAGCCTATAATTATAGTAGTTGCGTGTTCCAACGACAATTTACTTATGTCAAACTGATGAGACTCATAACAAGAAAAGACATGTTTTGCAGTGTTACTTGCACACTTTATCCCGATGTTTTTGATTAGTTCTGACACTCGATGCAAATTCGTTGACACATTTTCTTAGCTTAACGAACCCTTCGGGTGATTTCAATTTGCACACAACCAAGTTAGTTGCTTCAGCGTATGCCTCCTGCCTTAATTGCGCTTTACGCGTGCAAACGGTTACCCTACCTTGTGCTATTACGTTCCTTCCGCGGAGAATTTTACCCCAATTACTTGCGATGCTGGTTGATCTGCATTAAAGGTTAACGAGATTATGATAATTAGGATAATAGTAAGAGAGTTAATCTTAGATAGAGAGAGTGTGTTCATATACAACCAAATTGCATAATATATCGTGATAGTCATGATAAAGAACAGAGCCGAGTCAGCTACGCATTTTATTTACTTCTTTTCGATTAGTACAGTATAATGAGATTTCCTCACCGCGGCATGAAAGATTGCTCAGATTATTACCCGTTCATGGAACCGCTGTATGTAATATATCAAAGAACCGAAAAACTCTAGTTTTACGCGATGAAATCTTTCTTTGCTCTATAACCATCAATAACAAATAAAAATTTATCAAACGCGAAAAGAAAATAAAACACACAACTTAAAATGAAATAAAGCGGGACATAATTTTTAAAAATAGTTCTTATGTATATTTTCATAATTAACAAAAATAATGCGTCACAAGTGAAGTAATGAAATTAAAAATACTGTATAAAATTAAAATATTGCGTATATGTGGGGCGTTTTAAGCAAAAATATTACATTGTAGAAAATAAAATTAAAAATAACTTATAATAATATCATTATAAAAAAACATATTTTTTAATATTTGCATTGGTTTGTAAATAATGCGCTTTACGAGCTGTAAAAATTTTTAAAAGAATTACTATATCGATAAAATAATAACGCTAATCTCATGTGTTGTTCACGGTACGCTAAACTCCACCCCATTGCTTTCCCGATAGTAAGGGTTGTGCGTGTTGAAAGAAAAATGCGTAGCTAAGGGAACCTGGTAGAAAAGTGACTGACGTGACGCGCGACGCATTTACGGTGATTAGACACTGGAGGTCGAGTGATATACAAGGAAAATACGCAGAAAGCGGTAGAATGGCAAATAATGCGTCAAGGTGGCGAAAAGGGTTGAATGAAGAAGCGTAGAAGAATTCGCGGATAACGATGATAAGGTTGCGGCATATTAGATTACGTTTTAATCAGTTTTTCTCCCGCCTGAGGCTCATTCCTCACGACTGGAGCGTGTCACGCGCAATTCACCACTCTACGGCTCCCCCCTTCTCGCCTCATGTACCTCCCCTTGGTAATGCTTTTACGGTCTTAATTTCTTAGTTCCTCGACTCACGGATGAGTATAGCGGTCAAATTACCGCGTTACTAAGGTAATCCCGTTACCGCGTCTCGGTAACCAGACTGGTGGTCCACGGTGTCTTTCCTCGACGTTACTTCCATGTTACCCCCCCCCCCCCTCCATCAAGATAATTAACCCGGACGGCAGCTTTCTCCTCCATGTAAAAGAAAGTCCTTGAACAACGTAAAAACAGAAAGCCCGATACGAGCTTTCGAGCTATTACAGCGATAAGAAAATTTCTTAAGGGGGTACGATCCATCGTTACGTAGTCACGATAATCTTCAAGAAGGGCGGTCTGCGGATGTCTCGTCGTCCATTACAAAGTCGCTTTAATCTGCGTTAACGAGTGACTCGTAATATCGAAGAGTAAGTTGAGCAACAACAGTGAATACTTTCAAAGGTCTCCGTTGATCCGTATCTCTTACAATTTCTGTAAATAGTGCAGTCTGGTCTTCCCCTTTTTTTACTATTGTTTTTGTTAAAGTCGCCAGCCGATCTTATAGCCATTTAATTTTTCTCGAATTGTTTATCCGGAGATGTGCTTCTCTAACAATTTTTTCAGAGATTATTGGAAATATAATTTTTAATTTGTATTTAAAGTTTTTATAAAGTTTGTTTTTATGTAATTTGTAATTAAAATTTTATATTTTAATTAATGGATTATTAATTCAGATTATACACGTCTTACTATTTGTATATATAATGTACAAGTTAAATATTTATATAATTATTGAATAGCTTTACTTTGTAAAATATAGTTTTACTTGTGGCATAAAGAAAAATATATAGAAGCAGATGATACCTTTGAAGATGCAAATGCGCTGGTTGTTAGCAAACGGCTATTATATTCCGAACACGTTGGTTCCCTTATTAGCTTTGCTTGCATCTACCGATTTTGTATTGTGCACATGCTACTGAAATCACATTTTCATCCCTTATCCCGCAGGACTCGATTATTGTAACGAGAGAAAGTTCTGTACAGATATAACGCTTTAACGAGACCTCGTGGAAGGATAGATAAATTTATTGGAAATCACCTATATGCCTTTGAAGTAGTAGTTCTTGTTTAAAAGAACATTGAGTGAAAGAAAATATCGATAATATTTAACAATATTCTAAAATATTATCTAGATATTTTCTCTCACGTGTTATGTAATCATTGGTGAATTATAAAAGAGTTAATTTTAAGAAATTAATCTAAACAAATGACGAAAGATACAACAGACATAACAATTATGTTTTACCGGGATTTTTCCCCGGCGTGATGCAAAGTGCTCAGATTTCCATAAAATCGATCCGCAAATTAATTAACGCTCTCGGGCGTATCGTACTATAAAGGGACACCCGCATAAATTCAAGAACCCAATTACTGTGCGATTATATGCGGAAGAACACGTCGCGTCTGGTCTCGGAGGGTGTTCGTCGCGGTGCGATGCGGCGCGACGACTCGGCCACGATCTCCCATGGGGTCTTTGGAGGCCTTCGACGATTTGCATTTAATCGCAATCCTCGCGCGGTGAACACGCCGGCGTGTGTACCGCGCAGATACGAATTCATAGTTTACATCGAACGGGCCTCTAGTTCATATACGCAAACTAATTGTACCGGCGGTAAATTACAGCGCTTGTACAGCAGCAACGGCAGCTGCATCGCCGCATGTGCGCCGTTGCAGTACAAGGCTCGTTCCATGCACGCATATACGTACATAAACGTTCTGATGACATGAGAGGGAGAACGCCAGGGATCGTCGGAGAGGATGGTCGAAGGGGCGAAAAGGGATTCTAGGCGGCAGAAAATGTGGAAAGGGCGGAAAAAGGATGCATCGAGCGATTACCCCGGCATGCACTCGATTAATACTCATTTGCATTTTGATTGCGGCGGCGATAATTGGCGGTTCCGGTTTCTCGTAAACCCCGGCAACTCACAGGGGAAAAAGGAGTTGGATATCGGATCAAACTTTTTGCGTGTAAAGCGTTTGACTGCTGCGACCGTTTCGGCGATTCGTGCGTACATGGTGAAGAGAGGGTCGTAGACAAAGTTTCGAGTTGGCGCAATAGAGGAAAGGGTTATTACTCGCTTCTGATCCGAGATGTGATTTTATGAGTCGTAGTTTGAATACCGACGATTAAACTTCATAATTAGAGAGGCCGTGATTAATTGCGGATCAGCTCACCAAGAAGTGATAGAGTCCGAGATTGAGCACGTAGTTTTGTGATGCTTTATGTGTAAACATATTATGCTGTTTGTATTGTTGATTATCGTGAACGAAAGAGAGATTTAAGAAAAGGACTAAAGTATTACATTTTGAATCTTTTATTAAGTAAGTAAAGTCTAATATATAATAAAATAATAATATATGACTATAGAAAGTATCTATTTACATTGTAGTAAATGTAATCATTTTTTTTAAGATATATATTTTCTGTGCTTTCATGTTATCAATTTATTGGGTTCTCTCTTTTTCACTGAAGCATTTTATCTGATAAAAGTTAGCAAGGTGTAGTCGAGAGCGTATCCTCGTATAAAACATTTAAACGGACAGCCAAGTCACTATTCCGGTGAAAGGTTCAACATATTTTTGTAGAAAACAGGAAGAGCCCAGCGGCACAAATGTCAATTTTCTGCCCCAAGGCACTCGTAATTATGAGATGAAGATTTAAATCCGGGTAGTTTCCGATTGGCGACAAGTTCAAAGGATTCTTTCATCGATGTTTACGACACTCCCGGGAGAGTAGGTATGACAAAAAGGTTTCGAGGGAATTTCCATTTTTTTCTCCCTAGTAGGAACGGTTGTAGCGCGTAGCTTTCCCTTCTTTTGCGTGGCTTTCCGGAAAGCCCGAAGCGTAAAATTGCTGGTAAAATTACATTAAGGCTAAGGTCTATCTATCGCCTGAGACCATCTAAACTTAACAATCCTAAAAGGACATGCTTCCAAGTTTTTTATGTGACGACTCGCATTTGATTCGCTATTGCGTTACTGCGGATTGGAAATCTTATCAAGGTAATTAGATTTGTACGTATAAAGAGATTGTTTGAACCAATTGCGTAAATGTCACGCTCTTTGTGAAAATAATTATTCGACATTCGTCGGAAATTTATTCAATTAAAACCAATTCTCTACCTGATCACAATAAACGTCGTCCGAGATATAACCGCAATGAAATAATAATAACAAATAACATTAACTGTAATCAGGTGTATGCACATATTGCGTGAAACATATTATTAATATAGATAATGAATTATCTATCTCGAAATCATTTATGCGCGTAATTAATCATATTTTCTAAATATACGAAATTATTAGCTTACAATATTGTGTATGTATATATAAATATATTTTATTTTATCTATAAATATAGTATATATTTTATATATACACATATATATATATATATATATATATATATATATATACGATAAAATAAAATCTTAAAAAAATTAAATTTTATTTTAAATTTTCTGCAATAATAATAAAATTATTAAAAATGCTGACAATTATTTAAATATAATAATAGCACTTTTTCTGTTTACTTGTTATGAATATATGTATTACGTTTCGTATTTATACTGAAACATATTCAGAACGGTGACTATTGTACATTACTTAATTATATTCATTACAACAATGACAAATTAATAATATATATGAAAACGCGTAGAGGTATTAATACTCTATTGTTATGTCTTTACAAAAGCAAATGAATGGAAGCATAACCTATGTTACATATTGACGATTTTCGTTAAATGTTTTGATAAAGTCTGATAAACGATTCTAATAAACTCGAATGTCGAAGCTATTAGTTTATATAGAATTATCTTTTTTAATGCAATTGCGCTTATTTAATAAAGAAGAAAGTTCACGTGTCCTGTTTAAATATAATTTTCTTAAGATTTTGAATTTTTAAGTTTTTGAAAGATTATTCATTATTTCGGTTTTTATTCTCGGCTATATTGTAATTAATCTTTTCATAAAAAAATTAAATATATATACAATATTACCATTTTTTTCAATAAAATTCTTTTTTGCTTTCATCTATTCACGTTTTAATAGATATTCGGATATTTCACAATACTTATGAAAGGCGGATATATAGGAAAGAGGAAATAAGTATCACGAGCATCTCCTCAGGGAGAAATCTCCTCTTTTTGAAAAGCGCGATTGCAAGGAAAAGGAGAGAAAGAAATAAGAGGGAAGGCAAAAGTGGACAGGTGTGGTTTCTTTTGGCTTCTCGATATCAGGCAGAGGGCAGACATATGAAGTTAGCAAACGTGCCAACTTACCCATTTCCTACTTATCGAGTTTTCCCAGCATCCTGATCCAGAGTGGAAAGTGAGAAAAGGACCGCGTGTAGGGATTGAAGCCGATAGGAGACAAGGGGAAATCCGAGTAGTGGAAGGCAAGAGTAGGCGGAGGATTGCGCGAGGTGGCGGTAACGCGCTTACCGAGGTTTTCTTCTAATTTTCTGAACTTGATTAAAACTTGTCCGCCATAAAAATCAAGTTTCGTCTTTGCCAGGTATCCGTTACCGTTACCGATCGCTTCTCCCTCTTTCTCTCTCTTTTTCTTCTCTGCATCTCAGGCGCGAGCCAGACTGTGTCTTTGGACGAGATCACTCGGCGTGAATTTCAGCGAAATTACTGGTAGTGAATTTAAATCAGATACCGATTCGACAGGAGTAGTTTTATCTGTGTATTAAGCAACATTGTTTCGAAAGTATGAAAATAATAAGCTATATACATATGTTAGTCGTAGGCTTTAATGGTACTGTGTACCTTAAAAAAATGAGTAAATCATTACACTGTACTGTATTGGTTTTATTGAATCTGTTGAAATTTTTAATATAATTTTTAATTACATATTTGTTTTAAATTGCTTTGTAATGTCTATGGCAATTATTACTCGTTATGATGAAAAGCTTCAATTTTGAAATACTGACAATGTTTGAAAGAGATTGTTACGAGTAATTATTTTTAATTATATACTTGATATGGCGATTTCATGTTTATAGAAAATGTACAAGTTCCATTGAACCACTGATTGTAACGTTACTCTATAAAAATGTAAATAGTTTGATACAATTCTAAGAGCACTGAATTCACAGTCAACTTTCTCTTACAAGCACGTAGCCACAATTTGATGAACCAGTTTCGAAATCGAGAATTTTTGCCAAGAGAACGTTACCTCTTTTTTTTACGAGTGCTACCGGATATAACCGACGGTCTCTATGATGGATGCTTTTTACGACCATATAAAACCAAGGTCCGTGGTGCACTTTGGTCCACCTTTGTAATTCGCGTCTCTGTTTCTTCACGACTTTGTTCTAACTAGAACGAGTTTCAGTAAAATTTCGGTGTAAAATTTTACTATGAGTGTTACAATAATCTCAGTACAATTGCAGGAGAAAGGAAAATGAAACGACAATTAATTGTCAATTACGACAATTACTTGTCGATATTTTTTTCAAATACGAAGAAACAGTAAATTTATTAATACATCTCTCTCTCTCTCTCTCTTTTGTAGATACAATTAATAATAAACAATAACAAACCGCCAAGATCTTTTTGATTTTGACTTGAATGTGTGTTATAGCATGTGGGTTTCTTATTCAATTTCGCGTGATTATATTGAAAGGATAAGCTAGTGGAACAGAATAGAATTGCACCGACGATACTGCGCTTTGCTTGAAATCCCGCTGCCGTTTCATAATCCAAGAATATACTGAATGACTATGGCTTGAATCCCCTTCAAAAGTCGAAATTGCTTTTAGTGTCTCCGTACGTTTTCAATTTACCAATAATCGTAACATCCAAAATGGCTATTCTGAATGGACACAAAATATTTTTACAGTATTACCCGTTTTGTTCTATTGTGTTCTATGCATTTCTGTTTGTAATTTAATATTCATTTTAAAAATGAAAACATAAACTGCAAATTTTTTTTTTCAAAACTCATAATTAAAATTCAAATTGCAAATTACGAAACGCCCCGCATTTGCTTCTTAAATTTTATCTCCGCGGTAAGTTTAATAAGGTTTCATTAATTTCTTTAACCCAGATTCAGCTCGCTCGTAAATTACGAAGACGCGATAACACGTACACTTTAATTAATTCCCATTTAATCATCGCGTTATTACACAGCGTCCGTGGTACGCCGTACCTAATCGCATTTTATCGAATTAATAAAGCATGCGCGTTCGCTGTCCGACATTCTGCTCGATGAGTCGCACGTGAGTAACGCGGCGTTTTCAGCGGCATCACGATTGACATAATTGACCGCGGCCGATGCTCACGGCCATTAACGCCGTTGTGAGGGGTGGGATATATATGAGATATAATATAATTAAACGCCGGACAATATGAAATCAACTTCAACGGAGCGTACACCGGCGTGGCCGGTCGGCCGGTCGAACTCGCTGCGCGTTTCGTTTCACTGTCATTTAGATTTTATTAAATGTTTTACGATTCACCGAGCACGTTTCGGCATTCAACCGGGCGCGCATAGTTATGTCACGACTTCTCCCTGAGGTTGACTATCAACGAGGCGATAGATGAACGCGCTGCGCTTTCTTTCGTAATTGTAAAAGAATCGACGGGACATGCCTGTGTTAAATGTACGGACACGTGAGCATTAAATCTGATGATGACGGATACATGTCGTAAAAAATAAGGTTAAAATCAATGTCACGTATGTTACGTTATTAAAAACTCGTTAAGAGCGATAATGCACGTTGTCGGTTATTAAAATGCTTTTTGTTATATTGGATTTTATGGACGTACATTCGTTATCGATGGAACTGAGACCGCTCGGCGATGATTTAATCTCGTCGGAGCGATGAATAAGAGATACGACTGTAAAAGGAAAGAATATCTGCATTCCACAATCAATAACCGATACGATAATATTAAACAAAGATAGCTGATTGCTACTGTAAAAATATGTAAACATTGTTAAGGAATTATTTTTTCCCAATAGCGTACTCCTCGAAATTCTCATTTCAATCTCATTGCTCTTCTTATTTCTTATTTCTCAATTATATACGAAGATAGACTTTGCATTTCTCCAGACGTTCTAATTATGTATTTCCCTCTAAATATTTTAGTTGGAAGATTGAAGGCTACATATTAAGATGCGTCGTTTTTAAACTGGATCAATAAATTCGCGCTTTCTTCGCTTTCTGCCGACTATGCGTTCACGCGCGTCGAAATCCTTCACACATCCAGAAACGTAATCGCCAAAGAGCTCTTTCGGCCGACACTAATTGCAGCGGCATTGCACGGGCAGATGGTGCTTTCTATATATCTATATAGCGGCTATATCGAAGCGGATATCTAATTTTATCCGAAGCTTCGGCAACGAGAACGGAACACGAAACCGTGGCTTAAGTAGGGTGAATGCGGCACGTATCCCAATCGACCTGATACACCCTGGCGTTATGATGGCCAGTGAGCACAAACTGCACTTAGTTTAACTTCGTGAGCGCGGGTCTACGGCGCGGAATACGAAATTCGCGAGCAGGAGAATTTGGAAGGGAGGGAAACGGCTGCGGCCATCATCATCGACGTCTCCTGGGAGAGACGCAAGTCCCGCAAGTACCATTCGCGATCATATCGGCTCGACTCGTGTCCGGCGTAGCTACCGCTCTAGGCACAAATTTCGCTCCAACTGTAGCTTTGTGAAATTTCGCGCCTTACCATTAACTGCCGAGCTGGAAGAGAGATAAGCGAACGGTCTCTGAGTTACGAAAATGGTGGCTTTGCTGGTACAGCAGACTCTTTCGACGTTACTGTAATAATGGTGGCGAGATAGTGAAGACATTAGCTATTTATTGATATGCTGAATATATCGTGACACAAGCTAGTGCATTTTTTATACTAATTTGTTTTCCAATTCTCATTAATTTATCAAGTGGGTTAATAAGAATTGAAAAAAGGAAAGGATAAAAATTATTTTTATGATTTTTTTTAGTTTTCTTTATTGTGATTGTTAACTTTTTTTTATTATGTGAGCTTTCGTTATTAGAATATAATAAATAACATATATCTAAAAAGAAGAAAGTTATATACTATATCGGTTTTAGGTAATGGCAAGCAATGGTGTCATTACTCTACAACTCAAATTATTTCTATTCCTGAAGAAAGCGAACAAGTAAAATTAGTAAAAAAAAGGAAACTAGGTTAATATTAAGTATTAAATCGATTAAAATTTGTATGATTCTGAGTGTCACTCTCGTTTCGTTTGAAATATTTCAACTACAATACATTACGATTAAGCGTATTTTTCTTATTAATAAGTTGCATATAATAAAGAAAGGATTACATTATTCATATCATGTGCAATAATATTGAATGTATGCAGATACAATGTAATATGTATAATAGTAATCAATTTTAAATTCTGTATCCTTTTTGGGATGTCGTTATCTTTATTTCCCGGTCGACTAAGTTTAGGAATATCATTTGAAGTGATAACTTAATCTTGCATTGACTGTTAATGTCTTGGTATTTTACTCATACATCTTGAACTATTTGTATGGATGCTATTGACATTGCGCCTGCTCGAAGACAGAACGTTTAAACACGAGACGAGATGTGCGAGCATGTTCAAACGTACACACTCCGCGTTGACGATGGCAATCCAAACGGTAGCGGCGTCTCCTAGATGTACATATAATTGCGCTACCGAACGAAAATCTTGCTAATGCATGGAGACTGAAGCTCTTCCGACGCATATCGAAGTTGAATATTCAATCCGCACATTGCTTGCTGGCATGCTGAATCTCTTCTCGTAGAGCTGCGTCTGTAACGCGTTCGCGAAAGCGTAGACGAACGAAATCCCTCTTCTCTCTCTTTCTCTCTCTCTCTCTCTCTCTCTCTCTCTCTCTCTCTCTCTCTCTCCCCCTTCGCATACGCGTTTCCCCAGTTTATCCTATCTTAGCTTAGGTTGTGAAGTCCTGATTTTCAATTCGTGCCTTGAGGGCACTTACTCCTTGCAAAGTGTTTGGCCTTCGCCAGCCCTCCTTCCCTTCTTCTCATCTATGCTGCCTGGCTGCTTGAGCACTATCTACATGTAAATCTAATATACGCTCCTGCATTCTATAAGCATCGCATCGAAGAACGACACCGTCCCGCCGACGAGAACGACATTTGGGACACCTCGTGTTAGCACAAAGTGACGCGGCTGATGGAATCTGTGGGATATTCGAACGCGCGTTCTGACATCGCGCGAGTTTCTCACATACGCTAAGTTTGGCTCTCTAGTTGTTCAAATTTGAAAAAGAATACGCTTATCCGACGTTAACTTTTCATGTTAATGAAGCAAAAATGAAATGTTATAGATGTTCGTCAAATCAATGAACAAAATTAAATATCACATATCAGGAATAAAGTTTTTTATTTAATATATTAAGTTTTTTTACATTTTTTAAGAACGTGACTTTAATGTAATTGTAAGTTTTTCTATTTCGGTGTCTCGGAACAAGAACAATGTGATTGTATGAGAAAAGTCTTTTTTTTACTTTCAAGTTACACTATTAGTTGTTCCCAAGTATCGAAACTTTGCTCATTGAAATAAACAAATCGATTACAGCGATAAATACGCGTTCAGAAAATGAGAAACTCACGTTTGTCATTTATTTTCGTAACCGTTTAGAATAAATTTCACGTTGACATAATATTTTGCATCAGAAATTAGGTCTTAGTCTACTGGCAAAATGTTTTTGCTTCCTGTATGTTCTAAATTCTGAATCCGACTTTCAACGTTTGTTTGCCCGATGTTGGCAGCTGCCCACTGAAAACTGCAAGCCGGCGCACGTGGAGCAGTTAATTAAAACGAATCTCGGCACATGCTCTTTTTTCGCGTCATTACGCCCAATGGACGGCAACGGCGCGCATGTGAAAAGTGGCCGTAACAAGCTATATAGCCGCGATAACGCCGTTGAATAAAGTTGCAAATCGTTATATCTGCCGCGCATCGCCGTCGCCGAAATGCAACACGCGGTCGCGGTAATAACGCGAAAAGGATGATGAACGGACACGAAAGAGACGGCGAATTCGTGCAGCGAAAGAGGATAGTTAGGAATGTGGAAATTTTTCAAACCCCGCGTGGATTAATGAAGATAGAGAGGTACCGTTCTACGTTTCGAATCCTCTGACATTCGACATTTTTTTTTTTTTAGACCCACACTCGCTAGAAATTGAAGGCTCGTTCGCAGTACGGTCATCGGAGTGTCCTTAATTATACGCAGCCGGCGAATCTCAATATTATTTTAATATGAATGTGCGGTCTCCTGCCGATAACAACGGTAGGCATTTTTTTGCCGGCGCTTCTTTGTAAATCGGTGGCGCGTTCGGTGCATTGAAAAGAGCCGGGGAGATATTTTTCTCTAGTACGAATCTCGTGCGAAAACACCTCGGGTGCTATCGAGCTCGATATATCACCTTAATTACACGTATCGTGAATTCTTCTTTTCTTTTATCCCAATATCGTTGCAGATGTTTCTCGCGCGCGCAGGCTTTGCATCGCGAAATATTTCATTCGCCGTAATCTCAATCGCACCGTCCGACAGACATAAGATATCTCACAAGTTTCAATCTTGCATATAAAATTAGAACAGAAAAATTAGAGAGTAAAGTTCTCATGACAAATTTATTATAATTTCTGTAACAATCTGATTTGAATGAAATTATAATATTTTTCTTCACATCTTTTACGAAGACTTTTGTTGATACGCGACTAGCATTTAAAATTATGCACTATGCATATGTGCTATGTCACAGTGGCGATTTTTCACATACTCGCCGATTTACATCGCGCTTTCTGTCTGCTTCTAGCGGGTTGTCAACCTGCGCATATCAAACGTATATACATATACATATATATATATATATCTACACATACATATACATGTGTATATACACATATACATATGTATACATATATTTTTAACTATTTGCACTCGCCGATCGCTCGATGTTTCATTCGCGGCGACATCGATCCACCGCATGTTTACACGGACATGTACCAACTCCCGCTGGGCGATGGGGGATTAGCAAAAGCAAGCGAACGAATGATACATCCCCCCGGAAGGCAATCGATAGCAAGGATGGGATTTATTTGGCGGTCGGTGGTTTCTTTGAGATCGTGCTACTGCCGGTCTGGGACGCGACAGGTAACATATAGCCCGCAGCAGGTCCGCATTAGGAAAAATAAAATGCAGTCAGATACGAATCAAGTCTGGTTCAGTATTTGGCTAGTTATTCTCTTCTTGGCTCCATAGATTCTTCTTATTAATGTATGCAAAGATATGCAAGCAGATATAGATGATTTTTCGAGGTTTGGAACTTTTGGTAATCTTAAAAAGATTTTTTTTAGCTGGAGCATCCTTAAATAAGATGTTAAATATTTTATTCTTATCTATTTTAAACTACACATAACGTAAAATTTTTCTAGCTTTTCCATAGCCTTCTCTTTTTGGAATTTGTTTTATTAATCTTCACATCAATTTCTGATCGCTAAAGAGATCAAGTGTTAAATAATGATATAGCACAGTTTTTCTTGTTTCTTAAATATAATATGCTATTTAAAGTTTTCAAATAATTTCTCTCTCTCTCTCTCTCTTTTTGGATAATCTAATCTTATTACTAGAAATAATTGTCCTGATAATTAAAACGTATCAATAATTTATATATTGATATTAATTATAGATTTTAAAGTAAAACTTTTTTAAGAAATCAATCATTCAATGAAATTAATTAAAATGGATAGATCAAAATTAATTAAAATTGATAGATCAATTTTAATTTATTTACTTATACACATATAAAATCTAAATTTTAAAAAACTTTAAGAAATAATGGTTTTTAAAGAAGATATGATAATTTCTTTTGTTTAGTTTAAATAGCATATAAAAATCATAAAAAAATACGATTCAAATTTTAAAACAATCACAAAATATTTCTCGTGTGTTATGATTTTTAGAAGAATATTTTCTTAATCATTAATTTTATTTTAATTTAATTAAATTAATTATTTATTGGAATATTTTCTGAACATATTTTGCATATCTAACAATATTTTGCATATAAAGTAAGAAACGAACTGACACCAGTATGCTAGCTAAAAATATCAATTTAGTAGAAATGTGTCTTTCTTAAATGAAACTAGTCTGTCTCAAAGCAATAAATTCAAATGCGCAGCTCCAAGATTTTATAGTCATTTAAAACCTTGTTTCAATTGTTTATGTCATTCCAATTAGACCAGAATGATATTTTGTTGTTTGTGCAGACATCGTGTATCATTGAGTCGGAAGGCGAACAAAAATTCTTTGCTCGTCAGTTTATGCGTAGATCATGAATAGTGGCATAATCAGTGTGGTTTCGCCTTTTTGTCGAGAATGAGATATTAATGCCAAGACATCTGCCGCTAATTCTCGAACTCTTGCCACGTATAATATTACGCTTAATCCTTTGAGCACCGGTTGGCTACCAGCATAAGCGACCGTCATTCCTTCATGTAACATAACGTTATGCTAATTTCACAGTTATTAACGTATCACAGTACCGTCGGACGTTTCTGCTCGACATAGATATAAACGATTAAGTTATATTAGCGATCGTGACCTTTCTTAAAATATCTGTCACAATGCATTCACCGATTACGAATTTAAACTATTTCTATTTAATAAATAATTTTTTTACATGAATGATTTCTCACTTAATAACATGTAAAGGTCTGTAAAGTTGGCATGTCAAAATGTACATTTTTACAAAATTCATGTGACATTTGATTATCCACAGTTCGTCCACATTTATCCATAAATAATCGTTTTTTATTCCCTGCAAAAAAATTAAAAACGAATAAAAAATTTTATCAGCATCTCTTATTGCATTTTTTAACATTATACATGGAAACTCTTTTGTTTATTTTTAAGTTTTTTCAAGATGGACAAAATACGAGTATTTGTGGACAAATGTGAACAAATTGTGGATAATCAAATGTCACATCAATTTTGTAAAAATTTATATTTCGGGATGCTAACTTCACAGACCTATAACATGACTGTAATTTTTGTACATACCTATACCTATACATCTGCGTTTAAATTTAAATTGTATAACGTAAATTTTTTTTACAGTGTTTCAATAGAAAAGACAGGCTATTTAAATTTATGATTTTTGATAAAGCACGTTATAGTTTCTCATATTTTACATTAAAGTGAATGAGCCATAGGAATCAGGTGTTTCTCCGAGATTTGTATAATAAAGCATATAAAGGAGAGTTTATAATACAAGTACTTACAAACTTACATAACCGGAAATACACACCAAAATTTTAACGCGCAAGAATTGGCAATGTGAAAGTTTACTTCCACGCGAGTTAACGCTAGTATAGCACTTTTGCAGTCGTTTATTCAACGAACAGTCGTTCCGGCGGTACTTCAAGGAACATGTAGTGTACAGGCAGTTTCAACTTCTGCGTGGCCAATAATTTGACGTAAAGTCGTGTATATTATGTCTGTACCATCGGCCGTGCCTCACGCATCGTAAGAAAACTCGCGGGTCGTCCTTAATGGTTTCGCATAGAAGGTGTTAAAAAGCTTTACGACGCATAAAAACTATGCCTGAAGTGTGTAGCTATCCCATCAGCCGCAGTATGGTCTACGGATAGATATAAGAAGATCGTAAAAGTGAGACATCTGCTTTGCAACAATATGTGAGATTTCTATTGATAGAAATGTATAATTGATTATGTTTGATTTATTATCGAATGTATTAGATTAATTAGATGGACCAGTATCCACTTCTGGTCCAAAGTTGGCATTTAATGTAACTTATCACGGCGCTGATTGATTCGGACTTGGAAATGAAACGCGCAAATGACGGACAGAAAACTAGTCATCATCCAAAGTCGTTCGTCTTCTTCCGCAGCGAAATGTGCGATGGGTACACTTATCTCCCTTATCAATGGGAGCAGCCGGAAGAGCAGGTAGACCAATGCCAAACGATACGATAAATGCGGATCGGATGATGGATGGGCGGCAAACGCTTCGCATTTCTACTTTCCCACGCCACTTAAACTCGCGCGCTTGTCCCTCATCTCACGACATCTCTACTCAGTGATTGATAAAACTACTGAATTTATAACCGCGGATAATAATTTTGCGCGTGATTCGATGTTTTCCGTGCATCAATAATCATTCGTCGATTTTCGTCGAAATGCATTGTGAATCTCTTCCCTTTGAATCAGCTCGCTGCTGCGAATAATGGAGCTCTCCGGCTACGTGAGACGCAATGGCGAGGGCTTACACAAGGGAAATGCTCGGGCAGATGTCTTAGAAATATATTCCTCAATGCCTGTCGCAGTGCCATCGGTTCGATCTGTTGGATTGCGATTTTTTATTTAAATATGATACTCCTTCTGTGCCAAAGTAGAAGACTTTGAGAACTCAGCGGTTCTCCTGTGAAACAAATTATGAAGTACCTACTGATTTAACCGACAATTTTTAATTTATCTTTATTTTTTCATTTAAATAGATTGCTGCTTCTCTCTCTCTCCCTCCCCTCACCCCTCTCGTCAACGATCAAATATCCTGTTTGACAAATTAGATTTCGACTAGTGAGATTCGACTACTTACAATTAGTAAAGTCATTCGCTGTAAATGTTATCAAAAATGTCAAGCGACTCGTCGGATCGATAAACCTCGCGGATATTTGTTGCTCGTTAAATCCACTGGCCGTGAACCATGGCCAGTCGACCGGTATGGTAACGAGTATCAATAGTGAGAGAACACTTGAGACTACTCGACTATTTCTCCGGCATTTGTGCGCCACCTCTGTGCCAGATATCATCGTAATTTATACGATCGTCGTTTATTTCGGTTTCGTCGTTTTGCGATAGGAAGATTGAAGTACGCTTTGATTACTCCTCTTCCTTTACGTATCTTAATTCGATAGTCACGTTTGTATATGTAGTATGTGTGTGAGAGCTAGCTACAGCCACGCCTCACTCTCTTAGCTTTAATATTTTTAAATATTTAGATACATTCGCGAGAGAATTTGTGTCTTAATTAAAACCAAACATTGAAGATTCCGATAAGCAAGAGAATTTTTTCAAATGAAAACTGAGCTTTTTTCTTCTTCTTACTAACAGATTTATCTCTTATAATTCTTAAGACACATTAGACACATTTTGCTATATCTTTTTATTTTATTTATATCTCTTTATTTGATATCAATTTTTCTTACTTTCATATTTCTTAAAACAACCAGCTATTGACATATTGAATTGTACATGTGCATCTAGCATCATAAATTGCTCATTGCTTATTTTTGTTGAACTAAAAATATAAAAAGCCAAAGGAAAAAGCGATGCTTATTTCAATGAAAATATAGCCACGAGAGAACGTTTTATTACTTATGAAGCTCGTTCATACGAATTCTGTGTATACAAACGATGAAAGGCGTTCTGGTAATGGAAGGAACTGATTACTGTCGCGACGTGAAGAATAAATCGACTTTCTCTTTGTGGCTGTGTTTCGCGAGTGTCGTCGCTCGATACTGGATGGCCCTTGAACCTTAAAACCTACGCTGGTGATAATAGCTTCTCGAGAGCACTTTGAGATCTCTCTCACGGAGGATCCGAAACGTCTGCAATGCCAAGGAATGTCAAGATACCATCGTAATTTATGCGACAGTCATTTGTTTCAGTCTTGGCGTCCTCCGCGCGATATCGTAAATCGAGAATAAGCAAAGCGTATTTCCGGTTGTTACCTACAGGATCGGGATATCTATCCTTCCCAATGTTATTCTATTTCACTTTGGGACATCTCACTCTTGCGATAAGAAATACAAGATATATTTCTAAGATTAAGATATATTCCTATCCTAAACTTTAGTACTAATGTATGATATGCAGATAAGCTGACATTTGAAATTATGATTATAAATCGCGCTCGTTAGCAGAGTATTTCTAAAATCGCTATTATGCAAAAAGATATATTAATGATAATTTTTACGTAAAACTAGTGGTGTATGTATACGCTATGTATATGATTTATGTACACGCTATTTTTACGTACCTCGTAATTTTTTGAAAAGTCAAGCAAAAGAATTATTTTTAAAAACAAAAATTATCAAATAATTCTCACATCTTACTGGTTGCGTTCTAATATCCTTACCTGTATATTAAGTTATCTGAGCCAAATTATCAGAACGTAATAAATAAGATATGAAAATGATTTGCTAATTTTTTGCTATTTTTTGTTTTAATTTTCAAATTGAAATTTTCTTGAATACGATATTGTGACAAAATGACACCCTTATAAAATATATGCGTGCTCAAAGGAAGTGGACGTGTTTCTCTCCCTTGATATTCGAGGATATATTGCAATAGTTTCCGTTGCGGAAATAGTCGATATTTTCAAGAGAACTTCTTTTCGATTCTCAAAAGGGATATCGGGCATGGAGATCAAATCGTGAGATGACGATCGAGCATCAATCGGTTTGGCACACCCGTGAAATCGTTTCGTGGTTAAGAACAGGTTGACGCTAGGATAGGATAGGGCTTGCGAGCGAGGGGTTGACGACTAAAAAATGATCTCGTAAAAATCGACAGAGTGCGAAGGATGCTGGCGCGACGGATTAACCCGCATAGCAACCGACCCCACGGGGGAGATCCTTCACACCTTGGAAACCGATTTCTCGCGGGTTTTTCACCCTAACATCTAGAAGGCCGTAATGATGTTAGGGGATATTTACCGGGCCACTCAAAGACTTAACAGCCCTCGCTCTTACACGGAAGAAGCGTTATAAATGAGAAAATAATATGGAACTTTGATCTTTCGGCACATATGGGGAATTGCACTGAATAAAAACATGATAGTATCCATAATATCTGATTGAATAATTTTAGGTATGTGATGCAAAAAAGATGAAATATATAATAAAAAATACTTTTTCTTTTAGAATTAGAATTAAGGATATTTTTTAGAAAATAAATTTAGTGTAATGATTAATTGATTATTAAAAAATAATTATTAATCTTGATAAATAGCGTTCAAAGTAGAAGATAGAACAGGGTTGAACAGAAGTGTTGGAGAGAGTACACTTTATGTTCATCTCTCTCGTATAGGATTACGTAAAAATGCGTGCTTTCGAACTGAGCGAATCACCCATCCATGGGAAAACCTATCGTATAGCCTAAGGGTGAAGCTGATTCTCAAAGGTAAGGAGACTCCCTTCTTTTCAAACCGCAAGATTTCGAGGTATATGCGCACTCTCGCAACATATTCTCAGCGAAGCGGAGAAAACGAAACGCGTTGCATTTGCGTTTTCTCTTTCTGAAAGTACGAAAGACAAGCTCGGAGAATGTCTTAGTTTCATGCAAAGTTGCTTTGATAAGAACATGTTTTTTTTTTCGTCGTCATAGCATGTGACATACTATCGTTCATAATTATCGTCCGTAGATTTGAACGTCAAGTGGGAGTAATCGAAAATAGTTACCACGAAGCAAAAATTATGTGTTTTTTTTGCGCAATGTTAATGAATTTACAGCAGTTGCCACAAAACGCGGGAAAAAAACACGATATGATACACAGGCTAAAAACTTGGAAGTCATTTTTACGCCAGGCCAACTGTATTCACGAGCATGCGAACGGTGCTGTATTTTATGATTTGCGATACCGCTGTGACGTGTTTACACATAAATCTCATCGGATAGCGATCGAGTTAAGTCAATCGGCGCGAAGCGATCTGCTCGATGCATCGAACGATGGATATTCGAAAAAGCGCTTCGCGCGCGCTTGTTTGCGCGCCTGGGCGCATATGCATATCCGGGGGTACGAAAAAAATATTTGTTCGCCACCGGCGGAAAAACAGGTGCGCTGCTGCACGGTGGAGTTTTCGGCGATCGCTATTGGCAGGCGTATAAAACGGCGCCGGTATAATTAGTACATGAAGTTGGTAACTCGATAAGCCGATAATGGGGAAAGCGTCCGTCCCTTCGTGCCGATCTCAAGCTGCAACAACTGACCCTGTTATTTCGGCAAACACGTCAGGTTTCTGGCTCACCGCCATGCGATCGTTGAAAAAGAGTTTCCCATTCTCCGTGGACCTCAGGATCAAGTTCGTCCACCGTGAGGTTTCTCGGGTCGTTTGTTTTGCAGGACAGGGATGCGCGACAAAAGGCGATCGATCGGTCCAAGTAACAAATATTTATTGCGAGCGGCATTCTTCGCGACTTCAAAGCCGGAATATTAATGATAGGATTAGAATAACATAATCTGACACGACGTGGCCATTATCGGTAGCCCTACCCTTCTCGGTGTCTCTCCCTCTTTCATCCTTGGCCACCTTTTCGACCTTTCCGGTCAGTATTGACGTTCAACCGCGATCGCATTAACTTACCTGAATTTATAGCACCGTCCGATCCGTGTAGTGTCCAATTAACCTGATTAACCCAATTAACCGTAGCCTCACCGGGTTTGTGCTTCGGCTACTCGGATTTCGCTGTCGGTGGCTCCGCTAATCTGTCCACGGAGTTGGGTGCGGTTTTGTCGTTATATTATGTGCAAACTTGGCAATCCATCGATAACGTCCCTCCCGCCGTTATACCGGGTGAACGTGAATTACGCTGATAGCATCTCCAATTACGTTCGCTTGATGTATTTTACGATTATCGATTCAGTCGTATTATCTGTACACGACGACAAGTTACGGAATGCAGACGAAAACGCCGAGAGACGATCGTCGGCCTCCGCATGTGGGAACTGTATCCCATTCGTTCGCGAGCGATCCGTAGAAATGAAAATTCGGCTAATAACATTCGTTGACCTATACGACTTAATAGAGGGGATAAAACGGTGAATCGCGGCGGTGTGTGAGGGTAATATAAATCTAGTGCGAAATCTGCGAGATTCTTCGCACCGTCTAAACGCCTTGATGGCTCCCTCTCTCCTCCGGTTACGGTGCAGCTTTTTACGATATAGCGTTGGATAAGTTTCCCGCATACTTCGGGGATCGAGATTCCTGGGGCTTCGGTTCCGAGCTCCAACCCCGATCCACGGCGCGCTACCGTCTTCACCACCAATCGCAATATCTCGCCCGCGCTTTGGCGAGTGTTGCTCGGCAGGTTGGTATGCACGCCTGCGGTGCACTTTGGAATCTAATATGGCGCTGACGAGGACGTCCTGTCCAATAAAATGTCGCCGGTGCATAAACAGTAGTACTATGCTGCTCGTGATTATTGCTGAGCACGATCACTGCCCTGGCGATTTCGTCGGTATGAACATGACATCGGAAATTCAACGTATTCAATTAGCCTGTGACTAATAATCATTTTCCATATGACAATTCCACTATTGCTGTTTGCTTCGTACCTGCAATTCTGTAAATAGAAAATCCAAGTAGGCGAAGGAAATTGCGTAACAAAAAAATTTTAGTAGCTCACAGTCGCTCTAAACTGCACGCTACGATTGATCTGCACCGTATTATCGTGTAACACGATAAAATTAAAAAGTTGATTGAACAATGAAGCGTACAACAACAACAACAACAACGTTACTCAGATACAAAGGCATTAAAAATTCATTTACCATATTATCTGTCGCGACGTAGATTAACGACAATGGCCGAAAATCCCAGCAGGATATAACGCTGTACGGTGTATCACATTTTATGTACAGCTACTGCATTATACCGTATTATACCATGCTAGAAATCCGGATTATACTCTTATCCATTGATTTAAAGCATTTACGCTGGGCTCTATGTAGTCTCTATGAGAAACTGCATATAGGAAAGATTTTGCGCTTAATCGCGCGGCTCTTCTCTTGAATGGCGCGTAGGAAAAGTTATACGACCATGGAGGATATTACAAAATTCAATTCACAGCTATTCATGTTGAAATAGAATCGTGTGATTCTACTTGTTCTTGATGTTAATTTATTAATTCCACTTGCACAAGCGACGTACAAAGTCTTTTTGTATCTCTTTTTAACATAAGAATGACTATTATTTTTCTGAAGCAGAAGCTTAGAGGAAAATTTTACTCCACTTTGAATTCACGTCGTTGAAACGATTTATCTCTCTATACGGCGCAGATTTTAGTAATGGCACATATAAAGAAAACGGATAACCAGAACTAGAAACAGATAACCAATAAAAGCTTTAACGTACTTTCTAATCGATTTGTCTTGCAGTGTGTCAGCGACTGTCTTATCTTTCTAGTTAGATTTAAATGTCAATCGATTTCTCTTAGTTGATTAATGACATATTCATAATACTTAGTTACAGCAAGTTGATTAAAATACTTCGTGTATTCAATTCTAAATATTAGTGAAATCTGTTATTGTAATAACTTATTTCTCAAAACTATAATTTCTTGGATTTTATAAATATATTTGAATATATCAATAGAGGTTGAGAGAGAGAGAGAGAGAGAGAGAGAGAGAGAGAGAGAGAGAGAGAGAGAGAGAGAGAGACAGAGAGAACATTTAAAAGCAAAAAGAGCTAAATAGAATATACTTAAAAAGAGCTAAATAGAATATACTTTATCAATATTTCTGTTAGTTTATCATCTATTGTTACATTTTTATCGAATAATGCTATGAAACATCTTCCAATGTATTTTCTATTATATTCAGCTGTTTTTAAGAAGCAATTTGTCGTCACTCTCTTAAGCAATGTTCGTAATCAGATGAAGCGACGTACTTTTCTGGTCGTCTGTCCTGCGGACAAGGAAAAGAACAAAGCTGCGAGTAGCAAAAGCTCCGCTACGCAAAGCCTGAAGAAAACGTTTATCTCTTCTCGCGTGCAATGTCGTTATAATTATAAAACTGCGGCAGTAAAACGCATATTCATATTCCAAGACGTCTTTGTATGTTCTTCGTAAGCTATTTGTACATTCGTTTGTGAAAGAACACTTTCGCAGCGCGAAGCTGTATAAAAGTGTACGATATAAAAAAAGTGCTCGTAAAATTGTTATAAAGCTAAAACAAGAATGACGAAAATAAAAATAATTGAAAATAAAATAGAAAATATTGCAAGAAAAAAATTGCTTGAAACGTAAATATGGCATCACTACGCTTTAAAAATGATGGAAAGGTAATACATATTTAATATATAATATATATATATATATATATATATATATATATATATGCCGTTTTATACGTTACAGTTCTGACTGCAACTGATTCTAATATCTCTTCGCGACGACGAGAAAGGAATATTTAAAAGATTCACGATGAAAATTTCGCCTCCTCGTCTCTGTATGTCTTGCTGAAATATATCTCTAGCGTATACATAAAATATTACATATAAAAGATATTAAAGGTCCCTATACTTTCAGTCATTTCTTTTATTTTTCATTTACTTTTTGACATTTTCTAATTTTAACGTTTATAAGACGGGTCGTATTTTACTTTGATATCGTTATTCGTAATTTGAGGTAAATCTGTAATTGGTAATATCGATATACAACGCTCTCGCTCAGTTGTATATTGTATTATTCACAGGTAGGCCAACCTGTTACGACGTATATGTACGTAATCTCCGCGTAAGCACGAATGTGATCTAATTACATTAATCAACTGTCACCACATTGTAATCGATCGGCCTTCACGCGCGCGTAGCGTATAATTGTCCATTACCAGGGTAACGAAGGTCTTGCGTTGCCGTATAATGATCTTCACGTGACAAGTAGCAGTCTGCAGTTTTTTTTAAATTAACTGTCCATTCGCGTGGCGCGAACTAGTTAACGTTTTTGATTTCTGCCAGAGAGAGCAAATCCGCAGCATAGTTATTCAGTGTACACAACACGGAATAAACAGTTAATTTTAAAATGTATATGTATTTTAACAAAGTTAATACTATGTATAATTCCTAACGTTTCTCATATAGGTACATGACATACATACGATATTGACATGACATGAATATCGAACGAGACAGAAAGAATCGCTGGGACACGCGTCAGTTTAAAACGAAGTAAATATAATTTTTAATTAACTTGACGATTATCTTCACGAATGTTCCGGATATTCATCAGCACGGTGTCACGAGAGCAAAATCGTTATAGAATCAACTCGCTCATCGGATTTGATAGGACTCGCGGTGGACCGCCGTTTCCCCTTCCGCTGTCTGACCATAAAAAGGCCTCATCACTGGGTGATCGAATCCGCGACCGGGAGGCGACTAAATTTCCGAATTATGAGCGCCGACGTCCCCCTTCGGTCGTTCCATCTTTCGTGAACGCGCCAAGTTGGCCAAAAGTTCAATTGGAGCTAAACCGTTTCCGAAGTTGCAACCATTGAAAACCGCTCGCCAACTATTATTGGTCCAGGTCGCATAGTATAATTACTGTTCGCCGTCTATTCCGTTCCCGGTCCCTTCTACCAACAAACTCCGCCATCGGCCAGTCATGGTGCGCCCCGACGTCGCCGTCGTCGTCGTCGTCGTCGTCGTCGTCGTCGTCTTTCGATCGAGCACGTGGAGCCGTCAAACCCAAATCTATCGATCAGCGAGCCATTAACTTCGACCGACTCGGGGAAGAAAATGGGAAGACGGCGGGGACCGTGAACCGACCCGAATAACTTCCGCGGAAACTTTCGCGGAATACGTGAGGTGGAATCGCGTGAAAAATCTTGCGGGCCATTTTCAGAAGCGAACAAAAGGAGGGGAACCCGCCGAACTTGGCGCGTATATGCCCGTTAAATATATACCGACATTCCGCGGGCGAAACTTGTACCTTGATATTGGCAGCCGATGATTTAGTCGATTTTCCTTCTAGTATTATTAATCCTGAATCGGTCGCAGACAAGTTAAACGATTCTATGGGTGTTTACGTGCGATGTAATGAATTTAAAAGGTATTTAACGCCACATTATAACGTTCTACGAAGAGGAGAGATAGGGAAAAGGAAAAAGAAGAGAGGTATAATAAAAGTTTAATATATTTTCTTGAACAATTATATATTTAAGAAACAAGTTGATTGCAATATAATTTTTAAAATATATGAGAGAAATGGAACGTATATTGTTCTTACGAATAAGCTGAAGAAAGACGTATCAAAGGTGTTCTTATACTTTCGCGAAATACGTACATCGATCATTTAGCAAACTTTGTATACGAGCAATTTATTCGAAAAGAAGGAAAAGAAGAAACATGTTGTATCAAATCTAAAGTTGTGATGTACTGTGGTAAATAAATTATAACTTTATTTATTACAATTAAAAGTTATAGTACACACAAACGATTATTTCTACATAAAACATACTTGTATATAGATAAAAAATTAACAGGTATATTAATATTTATAAATAAGGATAAGTAAACTGAAAAAATTTGTACACTTAAAAATTCAAATATTCTTGTAGGTATAAAAGGTATTAAATTTCTAACATTTCTGCTATTTCCAGTGGTTTTCTGATCAGAGAAACTTTTCGAACGAATATTATGGAAAAAGCGATTTTTAGCATGGCGTATTCAATTTCATGGGAGTAAGCGCTCTCGTTCGCTACAAAGGCTCGTAATAAAAATGCAAGGCACTCACAATTTAAGTAATAGTACTCGACGTGAAGTGGTCAATCATTGGAATCCACAATGAACAATTGTAAAATAGACCGCGCAGACGGCTTTCATTTACAATTTGCGTAACATTTAATTTTTAGCGTTTTTAATTTCCTTTTTTTAAAGAATTAAAGTTATCCTTTAGAAAAGCAGAATTAATTCATTCCTTTTTAATATTAAACAGAGAGTAAAGCGCCTTCCGCAAAAATTTCGCAGCTTTCAAATGTGTTGAATACATTAAATGAATAACAATCTTTTTCGCATACAACGAGACTTTTAACGTTTGCAACTAATCGACAAAGATACGCATTGTAGTCGCATTTTCATCGTTTGTGTGCAACGCAAAGCGGCCAGCACGCAACATGAATCCGAACGAATAGACATTGGACCACATTGGACAAAGGACTGCACTTTCTGAGATCGTTCCAAAATCCTCGAAACGGACTTGCGATTCCCGACGGTTCGTGGAATTACTAATTCTATAGACAAAAGGTAATTTATCGAAGCTTAGTTGCGTGGAGCTTAGTGAGCGTGGAACTATTGCCTTTTCAGTTGGTCAGGCAACCGTTAAACCCGCTTATCTCTTTACATTATATTGTAAACTCTTATTATTATTAGTTTACAACAGGCCCGATGATTATTATTTTTATTTTTCTTCTTTTCTGAAATTTTACCGATAAATATCGCTGATTCCCGTAATGTAGCACTGTTTTCACATAATTTGATCTTATTTATATTCGCCAGAAATGAGGTAATATCTCAGCAACCTCGCCATTTTGCTACTGATGGCGAAAAAATTGAGGTAATTAAATCAGCGATATAATTAAATAACGACATCACCAATATAATTCATTTGTCTCGCGAAAGGGTTTTGGCAACGGTATTTAGTCGTATAAAGGTATTTCAGTCATGCGCACCAACTCGTGCCTTACAAGCTGCATACGTATTCATTTAAATAGCCACGGGCGAAGTCTTGCGCATCGATCGGTAAGGGTGATAATTACTCCCGATGCGAAAATTACTGCTGGTTATATCAGCTTGCGACGAACATACGACGCAGAATCTCCTTCTCTTGCCTGCAGTATTATCATCGTATATTATACTCTTAAGTGACTAATGTTATTTCCGATAGCAGTACGTTGCATTCGTAAGTTTAGTTATGTGTGTTCGATAAAAGTATAATCGTAACTCTTTTTCTTTATCAAATTATTTGGGTCAGTATTACATATTACATTGCATATTGCATACGTTTTTAATATGAACATTTTATTGATGGAATTTTTAATTAAATTATCTTCTTTTTCACTTTTGGTTACACAATAATTTAAAGACGCTCAATTTTTTATTTAAGGTAAAATTGAAAACATTCCAACTTTTCAATATTTCAAATTCTTATGATTAATTAATAACACAAAACTGGCACACGAAAAAAAGTCACTTTTTTCTGCACCTGCTCAACTGAGAATAGAGTCTCATTGAGATAAGTCAGATACGATCTGCTACCATAACGCTGGTTAATGACCTGATGTTTATGCAGGAAAAAATGTGGCGGAAGGGTGGTCGCATTAAAGCAGGAATATGTGGAAATGCATTGGGGGAAGAGAGGAAGGCGTCGAAACACGAGGGTTGGACAGAGAAGGAGAACAAAGGGTCGTTGTACTGCACAACCGTGAATCCCCCCGTCATCTCCGCAAATCGCTCTATTAAAAGTTGAAGATAGCGATGGCAGGTCCTTGACGCGAGCACGCGCGCGCCGTCACTGCACAACCGTGAATCCCCCCGTCATCTCCGCAAATCGCTCTATTAAAAGTTGAAGATAGCGATGGCAGGTCCTTGACGCGAGCACGCGCGCGCCGTCACTATTTACTACTTCATAAAATCTTTACAATCCACCGTAAGAATTCCCGAACCAGATCCTCAGGCGCTCCGACCCACGTTAGTATTGGATCTCGCGTGTTTGCGGTCACGTCCACCCACCGTTGCAGTCTCTGCGAATAATTGCCGATAACTTTTTAGCTCTCCCCCACGATTACATGCCGTCTCGAAATTACGAGCCCCAGTACTCGTCGTTGAGGTAAATTATGCCTGATGGCATTGACGAATCGTGCGCGAGCAAATGGAAATGGAATATCCGAATGTCAGTACGATATATTTAATTCTTCAGCGATAAAAGAACGACACGTGAAGCGATGGGAGACATAACATCTTTTATATCTCTGCAAGATTTCCAACGACAACTTAAACCCTTTAGTATCACGCGGAAGGATCTGAAACGCGCGGAATAAATCTGGAATATGATATAAAATATAGTTTTTCAACTTTGTCTTAAAAATTCGTCGGAGAAGTTCGTACGTGTTATGACCTAATTCAGTCGCAAATAAAAATGAGTTCTCCATCGATCGAAAAAAAAAAACAACCGTTTGTAAGTTTCTTTTTCATTTCTTCATCGCGTCGCTAAATTTCTCGGTCCATGTGCTTTTATTGCATGGCGAAATCAATTCATTAGCACATTATTACCGCAGAATACGAGGCTGTCTATTTGCGCGACGCTTCTTCGTTCGTCAAACTTATCGCGCCTCGGTGGCTCGCAGTTTCCGCCGCGCCGGTGAGAACTGCGGCAAAAAGAGACAGAAGAAAGCGCACCGCCGTGCGGGCGGGACGCAGGAAGGAAGGAAGGAGCAAACCGCATCGTGATAAAGCGCAGTGGTCGGGGCGGCGCTTCCTGCTGGAGTGCGCGGGATAACGGGCGACTTACCGAATATGATTTATGCCCCAATATAACTGGGCAGCGATAAAATAAGGAGCCATCTTTACGTCCTCCCTTCCCACGTCCCGCGCCGCACTTCTCGCCACCGAGAGCCCGACATCTTACCCGCCGGTTTCCAGTCCAGAGTCATTCGAATTGCGGACGATCTTCCGGGTACGTGCAACGCGTACCACGCGAGGTATGAAAATTAATATCTTCGGAGGATGATCGACGAACCGCGGGCAATCCGTCGAGAGCGTGTCTAAGACAGAGATCGTCCCTGAGAGCTGAATCGCTCCTTGTTCTCGGTAGAATTACGATTTTGCGCCCATTCAAATGTCGGCTTCGCGACTTCTTCCATCTGGCTTCTCTTTCTCGCCCTATCTTCTCTCCTAAGTACTTGGGTAATCTCCACTGTGCTTTTTGCGGTGTTTCTGCTCCGAGCTAATTGACCGAATGATTTTTAAGAACGATTATTCTGAAAACTTCCGTCGATTCTCCTAACACGATGAAGCCACGAAGCTGCGAAGGGGGACTCGATATTCCCCGCCGTCGAGCGAATAGAGTCGCAAAGGGGCTTCTGAGAGCAAGGAATAAGACGGAGGACTTCATCGTCGCGACTGATTGGTCGATTTGTCAGATGCGCCGCTCGTTCTCTCTCTCTTCCTGCTTCTCTTCCTCCTTCCGTCTAGCCTCCCCATGAATCAGAGTTCTCGGACTCTTCTTGATGGTTAATTGAACCGGTCGAGCTGCTGATCCGACGAGCTCATCCCTCCGATTCTCTCACCCTTCCTCTCGCGATTGATCTCGGGACAGTCGATCGACCAACTTTCGTGCAAGAACGAGATAAGATCGAACAGGCAAGTTTTTTTTTTTTCGGCGTGACACTTCCGGCATTCTCTTTTGTGTTTTGCACAGGGAAAGAAATATCGTTGCCAGATAAAGGCCAAGGCTACTTTATCATACAGGACGGGGGATTCTATCATCTGCGATAATAGAGATTGATTCTTAAGCATCAACATGCTTCTTTGAAAGCTCACGGATAATGTGATTGAGATAACAAAGTATTGACATCTTATATGAAGAAATTCCTCTTTTATTTTACTTCGCTTTGTTTTCTTTTGATACATTAGAGATTCTACATTAAGTATGTATGTATATATATATATATATATATATATATATATATATATTAACAAAGTCTTTTGTTTTGCAAAATAAAAGAGATACCGCTTTAATGAGAGATATACCACTTTTTCCGCCAACGCCGCAATTAATTTCAAGTTCCCCGGTTCTCTAGCTTTAAAGAAATTTAAAATAATGCTCGATCTGCGAATGTAGCAAAGTGCTGCGGGGAAAAGAACGCTTTGCATTCAGACTAGCGGCGTGCAAGACAAAAACAAGTTAATGTGAATAAACGCATTCTCGGCTCTTATTAATGAATAAAGCGATCTCGGGGCTGTTTGCGCCTTCGAGATGATTGGGCGAGAGCACTCGACGCGCTGTGAAATATCGCGTGCAATAACGAATAAGCAGAAACGCGTCACGACCATGCCGGCACATTAACTTTTTAAACTATTTAATGATTCCCCTGTTGCGGGGTATCTCCCCCTCATATCGGAATAAATTACGAAAAAAGAGCTTATCCGGACGCGCGCGCGCGTGGAGCGTCGAGCAGCGGGGGCACCCGGGTACGAATTTAATAAAGTACGGCGGCGTGATAAATCCGTGCTCACTTAGTAATGCGCTGGCTCGCGGAAGGTGAAAAACAAAACTTAAGGAAGACACATCGTTGGAAAAATCCTAATGAATAGTAATGGCTGGGGGACGGTCGGGCGGGTGTCTACGCCCGCAGGGCAGTATCGCTCGGTGGGCTCTTTACGACTTTAGCCGCGAATAATGAGAGGAAAAACCGGCCGGAACTTGGACGCGTTACCCTTTAAAGAAAACGTAATTGGCGAGAGGGTGGGCCTTTCGCTTCTTCTTCCCGCGACGAGCTCGCGGGAATTATCGAGACTGTACCTCGAACGCCTTTAATTACCGCCTTACGACGTAGTTAAGAGTGCGGTATTTCTTATCGTCAAAATTATGAGACGTCTAAATTCGGAGCGAGATCGCGTTCCGCGATAAGGACTGCTATTGCGGGGACGAAATTCAACAATGGCCCAAACGTCGTTCGGATTACCTTTTCCTTTCATCTAAGAGAGCAATGTATATGACAGAATACACAGAAAATTTTCGACGAGACGTGCTCGGCGGAGGAGAAAAGAGGGCGGATAAATGAAGGGGTAAGAGAAGGATTAAGGGGATTATCGTCGCCGGCAATCTGCAAAAAAATGCGCGTCCACCTATTCTTTATTAGGGAGAACATATATTACTCTGGCGGATAAAAGATGTGATTCTGTATATCTTTTTTTCTGATTCATTAACGTACGCCGCCCTCTGTATGCTTTCGCTCTCATACGTTACGCCCCGTTCATGCGGAATATATGCGAGGGATGCAATGTATGTAATCTACTTCCGAAATTTCTGAATATTCATAAACGGCATATGATACATGGGCAATCCATCTAGCTATCGCGTAATAAAAAATTTATATGATTGAGACATTAAAGCTGGATTGTATAATTACAGCAATTAAGAATGATTGATTTTATATGTATAGAGAAATCTGCTATGAGAGTTCCTGAAAATATTCTACGATAAAAGAAATTAGGATTTAGGATGAAGCGTATTTTTCAGAATGCATGGTCAAAGGTCAGAAATATCTTAAAAAAATTCCTGTGAAATTATTAAAATATTTACGCATACGAGAAAAATGATTTACTTTGAAATTATTTTTGTGTATTTTTGAAATTATTTAGTATCATCCTTCCACATTGGCTCCCGTTGCTGTTTGCCTAACAAACGAGCCCTTTTAACCGCGAAATGTAATTGTTACGTTTGAACGTCGAATATTGCTGCGGATAGGTTTATTATTTTGTGTAGAATGTGTGTGTATTAGGCAACTGTACGTAGTAACCACGCAGTCGAATCAGCGATTATGTGTCGCAAACTAGCACAGAGCTCGCAGCTAGCGCGGCGCCAAATTTCCATTAAACAAGTTAACGTGGCAGGTAGCGAAGGTGTCACGCGAACGCGTAAACACGACGTTAATATCTCAGTTTAGAGTGTAATACTGCGACTCTATTACGGTGCGAATAGGCGTGAGCGCTTGGCGCGTTTGTAACCTGTGTAAACCGGTCGGCACGTTTCTCCGTAATTCATACGTATTTGCGGCCACCGACGATAAAGGAGACTACTCCGGGTTTTACAGCGTTTCGTCAGCTTTTATTAAAAGATAAACTCGCTTAGTCTGATATTATAAGTGAAATTGAATGGATACATTGTTTGGAACAATGTTAAATATGCCGAGATCGGAATTTTTCGATTCAATATTTCTTTCTATGACGTTATCCATGTAAGATTCCAGAAATATTCTTAAATATTCATGTAGAATGTCTTTACCAATAACAATTTTATATTCTTCTATATATATATTATAAACGATTCTTCTATACATATATTATAAAAGATATATTTATTTCAAGATTTTTTTCTGATGAGATTAGAACTTACTATAGCAACTTTTCTATCTAAATTTAATTGAACATTGATCTTTTAAATAAAGATACATAATAACTTAGTTTATTCAAAAGAACAGATTGTAAAGATATTGAAATTGTTGTTGTTAAAAAGTAAAAATATAAATTTATGTTTTCTCAAGATTACAGCAAACCGACTCTTATTTGACGTTAATATTTTATTTCTGTTTCATAGTTGCAAGTACGAGAAAGCATGTCTGATATATTTTATGGTTAATATTCAATATCCTGAAAGATGAATTTCTTTCATACAATAGCGTCTTTCATATATAGCGTACGGCAAAAATGTAAAAGTCTAAAGTTTAACAAAGTAAAATGAAGACGTAATGGAAAGTCCAATAAAAAGTTTATAGTGGGAACGCGTTTTCTTCGACGCTCCTTAGTCAAAGCATAAATTTAAGTTAATGAAGTACAACGATTATAAGTTAGCCGTTAGACTCTCCCTCTCTCTTTCTTTACAATTTTATCAAAAACTGAGGTAACAAAGTTGGCATCGCAATTAAGTACTTAACAGATACAGACAAGAGCAATCGATGCGACATTATTCATATTGTCTTATACTAAGTATTATGTATCTTTATTTAAAAGATATTCTTATATCGTTACTTTTACAATATCTCCCAAATTTATTCTCCACAGATATAACTTTGTAGAAATGTAAATATATATATATATATATATATATATATATATATATATATATATATATATTTAGGAGCATTATTCTTGCTCTCTAGTCTTAATTTAAAAAGAAAAAGATAGAAGTTTGCATGATGCTGCCAAAGGCTTTTCGCTTCGAAGATATAATTTGAAATTTATGAAAAATGAATTAATTACGTGGAGGCAAGCCTTTGCTCACTCTGTAAAGTTCACTCTGTGAATCTTTTGCATGGACGGTTAACAGAGCGCGGCGTAAAGAGCTAGTCAGCGCATTGAACGTACATACATCCTTGCAGGATTTAACATACCGCTAACACCATGACAGTCGCGCACGGGGCACGAGCGGCTCCTAAAATCGATCGACCGAACGATCCGATCAATCGATCGAAAACGAGCGAACGACACGCTGGCCGAGCCGTACCTATCGGCCGCGTGTAAACGTGTTGGTGTAAACGCGTTGATAAACACGTAAGTCCACATCGTTACGCGCGGCCACGGCCTCCGACAAGCTATGTCCCTCACGTCTGGTAAACTCTCTGCTCCCGATTTTACGAAGACCTATGTTGCGTCATGCATCGAGTGCGCAGATTAGCATAGTCATGCACACGTAGGCATACGTCGGTTCGCATATCCGTCGGTTCCAGCCGATCCGCATTCGGGTGATTTGTGATCGAAAAACCGGTAATGCCGGGTATTATTGGGTAAGATTCACACGCCCGCGCATATCCGTCCACGTATCGCGATAACGTCGTTTTAACATCCGCTAATATAATCGAATTTGTGTCTTTTAGATCGATACAAATCGAATGTTGTGTATACATCACGACATGTATTTCATGAATAACATCTCGGCTCAGCTCACATTAGCTCGTTATTTATTACAGTTTTTCTCAACTGACGCGTTAGTTATCTTCGGTCGTTATACTAGTCACGGCCGTGTAATAAGGCGGCAATTGCGATGGGTACAGTGATAAAAGTTTATTAGGAATTATCGCGTGGAATAATATAGTACTAGATTTATGAGCCCATTCATAACCGTAGCCATATGACGCAGTTTCAACAGCTGCCGCGATAAATGTTACAGCAGAGAAGCAATTGCAATACAAACTCATAAAATTAATCGTATCGTTAATTTACCCTATGCTCGTGTAAACTTTGCGCTTCTTATGGTTTGCGTGCGCAGCGATCTGTACGTATGGGGAGAGTAATGAATACTTGCTTAAATCAAGTAAGAAAAAGAAGATGCCTTAGCGAGCCAAGATGAGTATTCATACGCTCGATGGAGAGATAGAGAGATATATGGATCGGCAAAAGATCGATCTCAGACTTCCACTTAAATATTAACGCCGTAAAGAACGTATCTCATTTCGTGCTCGCTTCCGGCGCGCTTTTCTCGAAGCGCTATCATTTCGTAGCCGTAAACATGGTGTCTGGCTGCTATTCGCCGCGCAGTTCTCCTGCCGTTTACCTTCATTAACCGTATTCCTACAGTTTCTCACAACCCGCGTAATGTCCAGTAAAAATGTTTAAGACTGAACGAAATATAGGGTGCTGATGCAGCGGGCGCTCGCGCGCGCGCGCGAGGGAGCACGCCAACGTCTAATTGGCCGTTCACCAGACGCGAAGAAATCATGACCGTCCCGTTGCACATCGGCTAAAAGTAATGAGAGGATAAGTGGCTAGACGTATATATACACGCCGAGGTATTCTCGGTCACGTACCGGTAGATTTCGAGGCCACGTACCGGCGAAACGAGCTGCGAACTTGGGTCAGACGCAGGGTCGAAGTGTCCGGAATTTCCTGGCGAAATGAACAGCCATCGTCGTCCGATCTGACCGCTTTCGCGAGCACTCCAACGTTCGACAGTGCGGATATCAGTGAATCGTTTTCCTGTGCATCAACTCGACAACTTGCACAAGCGCCGATCGTCTCGGTATTTCGGCGTTGGAGTAGTTGCACTTAAGGTCAATTCGAAAATGATGGTAGAATCTGTTACGGGGCATTCTGTTCCAAGTGCGAGCTTCGTCGAACGGCACACGTTTAATTTTCATCACGTTTTATAATATATGTTTTTAACTTGTGTCGATATATCCAGATTGATATTTCCTTCGACGTTTGTTAGAGTTTTTAGTTAAATTACGCGGAATAATATGGATTAATAATTAACCGATCGCATATTGCCCTGGCATGAATTGCATAACGTGGCTTTCGTAATTGATGGCTGAGTGCTGTTGTGCAGCAAGCAGATTTCCGACCGAGCTCGCTCTCGCGGCACTTGCAAAATTGAACGTGCGCGCAGCTCGGTGGTACAACGGTTTCTTGGTGTTGTCAATACACGGTACATTCGCACTCGTTTGTGAAATCGATGAATCGGCACTCACCGAATTGCCACTTACGTTTTCACTTAGGAAACAACACGGAGTTCTAATTTCATTATACTAATTCGGTCGGCCGTCGATACTCGAGCTGTTCTTGTAAGAACGAAACGCGTTTCACTCACGAACGCGAAAAAACGAAGAAACGCTTGATTCATTGCGTCGAATTAGAAAAAAAAGAAACGTTAGTGGCTATGTGTGTTTCCGTCTCCCCAAATTCTGCAACGCGTTTCGACGAACTCGTTCGGCCGTACTTCGATTCTGAGCGTACTCTAAATGCGCAAATTGCTTCTCCTCACGAATTTTTTCGTTCATACTGTGAAACACGCTTCGATTTCAGGACGATGAGTCAGCGCCGTGGAAAACGCCGCTCCCTTCGTTTCGGAAAACAAGTCGAGAGCTTAATTGTATTACTCTCGCATAATAGACGGGCTGCTTTGTTTCGCTGAAAATAACAAGCTCAGAAAATTCTGAAAATCACGACCTCTTCCGCTTCCGGGAAGCAAGAGGATGCTGTTTTGGAACGGGGCTGCGTGGATAATGAAACATTACAGTATAACCGGATTACTCCTTTATTATACAGTTTATTAGCCTCGTAAATGTCGTTTATTACGTACTGAAGATTTATTCTGCCAATCAGAGTGGAGCGTAAAACTAAGGCAGTAAGAAGTATATTCCGTTATCTGACCCGATATATAAAATAAAAATATATTTTAAGATTATATATAAAAAAGAAATGCAATGATATGAAATTACTATATTGATATGAAATTTTCTCCGCGAAATTTTTCCTGTTATTTCGATTAAATTTTCCTGTGTTTTCTGTGTTTCTATTTTATTTTCCAATATTTATCGTACAACTGATGAGTTTGCGGCAGAAAAAGAGGTTAAAAATGTGAACCTCCTTTATATTTTTAGTTCATGCAAATACGAATTTAATTTCTTTATTTTTAATACATTTATGGATTTTCTTTGGTGTATATGTATTGTATGTCACAAATATGAACCAGTATTTTTTTTTATATACATATAATTCTTGATTAAAAAAAATTGTTTATTAAATTAATACCTGATAAATTGAAACATTAGATAATAATAATAATACTTAAGTATATTAAGTCATGCAGTACAAACGTATTAAGAGAAATAATTGCCCGAGTTTCTACTATTAAAGATATTTCATATGTATTTACTCTAAAATAATTTAACGACTGCGAGTCGTAAAGGAAGTTATAATTATAATTAACGTTAAAAGCATGATGTTAATATTGGCCATAAAATATAGTAATCATTTTTGAAGCGAATAAACGTCGACTAGACGCCATTGTAAGCACTTACGTGTCGGACACTCCTGTTCGTCCTTTTTTTTTTTTTACTCTTCTAATTACACGGCGCTTGTAATTTACGATGCAGCATTACAGCGCACAAACACGATATTACAATCTAAACGACGAAAAGTATCCAGATGGTCACTCCCGTGAGCGATCAGGCACCGCGTTCGTGCAATAATCGCCATTCTAGGAATGAAAAAGGTTATACCCAGGGCAATTCCTCGCGGCGTTCTATTGCAGCAGGAAAATCGTCCATTTCCGCGTACACTTTCATCCGGGAGCGATAGTACCTCGTATAATAGGAAGGGGGTGGCTGGCTGGCCGGGCGGTAGAAAAAGATAGGCGCGAGTGAGAGAAAGCGCGGGACTGCTATAAGCAATGTTCCTAAAACGAATTGTCGTCATGATCGCATTCATCTCGATATATACGCTTAGTGCTGATACCGGCGAGCATCGACGATACGATTTCGACGTTTCGACGCTCGGTAAGCGATTTAGCCGACGTCGAGCGTCGAGCGAATGGAGGTGGATGATTTCGGAATGAAGAATGTGTGCTTATACAATATTATTGAAAAACATATTTGTTCATCTAGTTTAATAATGATAAAATAAATGTAACAATAAAAAGGAGGAAGAGAGAGAAGAGAGATATTGAAAGCAAACAAACAATTTTATATTCGCTATGGTGCGCAAGCTTTTAATTAATATGATTGTTACGTTGAAATCATTTCTTGAGAATCACGTATACTTTTACTTTTTATTTATTTGATGGATTTTTAGAAATATTTAGCCACTGTTCTTGTCCGTTTAAATGGGGAATCTAATTTTAAACGAATTGGTAAATTATATTTCTTACGTGAAATGAGCGTAACAAAAGAAAATGCAATTCCGTATATGTGTATTATTTTAATAAAATATTTAACCATTATTCCGCAACAAAGTGAAAATACCGTTAAAATATGGACAATAAAATATACGATTTATAGTATTGAAACATGAATTCCATCAAAGCTTGCGTAATCACGCCAAAAGCTACGTAGTTACCAGAGATTGGGTGGTTGTTGATCCATCTCGTATACGTTATGTTTGTCGTTTCTAACTAAAGGTTGCCACAGGCAAAATGCATGCTGTAATATCGCGTGGGAAGGATGTTGGGAAACGGTATCGATTCTTCGCGCCAAACGCTTTCGGCAAAAATTCAGGATTTCGGGACAAATCCTATACGCGTCACGCATGATCGCGCGATAAATTGCAAGCTCGATTCTCTCTATTGAACATTCACTTCGTTGCTTGACTATTTTAACATCAACGAACGATGGAAAATATGAGAGAATAAAGGAATAAATAAAATATGAGCGGAATATATTCAATAAACGACTATTCTGCATAATTGTATATTTATTTATAATTCCATAAATTTTACAAATGAATATATCTATATGTAATAAGTTAATACGTTATAAATTTTACATTTTAATATTTTATATTTCATATTTCATATTATATTATATCAAATGAATCAGGATGTTCGTATATGCTTTGTGATAAAGATCTAAACAACTCATTTGCTTCATTTCTTCCGTGATATCCGCTTTTAGATTGACTTCTCTTTGTATCCATTCTTTATGATATTGGCGTACTCTTTATTGAAAGTTCTTTCTTATTCTCTTTCTTATATCTTCTTAGCCCTTATTAATGAAACATTCTCTTTGAAGTATCAGATTTTTTTCATGTAAATGTGTACTTTCTGCTTCATTTCGGTACTTTAATACAGTCAATTTTTGTTCTTTAACATTTTCTCAGGGAAACGGATATTACATGAATTACATTATATAAAATTGTTGTCCTACATTTTTCGTGCATTATGAAAGACAGATATAAGTGCGTGAGAATGAATTTATTATTAAATATGAAACTCGGAAGTAGTTGTTTCTTATACGTGTAGATGACAAAATTATATTATAAAGAATTTTGAAATAATGAATATTCTTCGTTCATCTCACGATTCTCTTCTATCGTTCAAACGAAATCGTTTTGCTGTCCTCACAGAAACCCTGTATTCATCTAGTTTGGCGCATTGAAGGAAAAACAGAAAAAGCACGTAACAATAAGAGGAAGACAATCCACAGAAAAATATTCCAGGGTTTTTCTTTCCACGTAGACTCACTTGCATTTCTCACTGTTACATTATTTTTTTTTATTTTTTTCCTTTTTCTCTGTTTCTCCTTGAAAACTGTTGTCACCACGTAGAGAGACAGGAATAAGACGATGTAACATTCGAACTAAACGGTTAACTCTTTACCGTATGCAGGGGAGATCTCGTTATTATTGTTCTTTTTTTTTATATCTAATTGAGAATATTTTTTTTATAATAACAGCTAATTTGTGCATACATTAATTTTTCATACACTTCCTTTCTCCAGTGTGGAAATGACTGGTGATGTATGTATACATTCTCTAAATACATTCTCTAAAGATTCCGTTATATTACAATTTAATCCTTTATTTATTGCTTGCAAAAATGCTCTGGACGTAATAGAGGCGCCTCTTACGCCGGCAAGAGTACGCCTCACGTGCATTTTCTTTTCTCTTTGAGTTACCAGATGAAATTTCGCGATTGAGCCAAAGCGTGTAATTTTTGCATTTGTCGTGAAATTCTTGTTTTAACGTCGCGATGTATCTTCCTCGGGCGATAGCGCAAAAAGAGACGGCGCTTTTATGTGTGACGCAGCTCCGTCGCCGTATTATTTTGTGGAGCGTCGCGAGAACAGCGTGTCGACGCGAAAAGATAAATCGCACCCTCAAGAAAAGATTTTGCGATTTCGAAATTACACTCTATTCGAATATTTATATTCAAAACATCTCGTGCGATTAAAATAATCAAAGAAGCTCGTTTTATCATAGAAAATTTAACAAAAAAATAGCAGAAAAAATAGCATTGACGATTTACATTAAATTTTATATCAATTAAATGTATTATTATCTGATTAACATGACGTATTGGACGTATTTTTCACTTGTGTAGAAATTTCCAATTTTATCACGAATGTCTCTCGATGACTATTGATAATTGCTATTACTGTAATTGTTATTGGATTATGAGACACAATTTTGCTTCTACTTGGGATGAAAGTTGATACAAGTTTTAGTTGCAAGTCGCGAACCGAAGGTTTCCCAATTATCGCTTAAGCCCACCGCTAAGTGTAACGCGCGCCAGCCCTTTAGTAGATTAACTAGCAAATTTGTTCAATGAGTTTACTAATGGCTGGAAGGGTAGGCTCGTTAATGAAAAATAGCTCGACGCGCCTCTGTATTTTGGCGAAAATTGAGGTCACCAATAATAGCTCTGTCTAACGATGACCTTAGATAAGACGTGCCATTTATAATTTTCCCAAATCGACTCTGCTGCGTTCCCTTTAATCGAAAATTCAGATGATTTTAGCTGTTAATGAGTACCGATGGGAAACAGCGATATGAGCCAGTTACATAACTGGCGCGCCGAATTGATTACATCGGGAGGGGAGGGGAGGGGAGGGGAGGGAAGGGAGAGCCAATTAAACAGTCCTTGATTAATTTGATTTCTGACTATTCCATTTATTTCCATTAATTGACTTTCAGAATAAACTAATACGGATTTGCATTTCTATTGGTCCTGAAGAACTCGCGAATCGAACGCTAGAGCATTACGGTGCGTTTTAAACTTGACTATAATCGACTTTGTATTGTAATCCAAGATGCATTACGATCGTTGTTTGATATAATGGAAAGGAGGGTCAAAGAATCGCGTAATCAGAAGACAAAGAAGTTAACGACTCTAGTCATTAGTGCTGTACCAATAATTACGCTAATAATTCAAACTTAATCGTATTAACCAGTAATTGCTTCCCCAAAGGCGTCCGCGTAATATCAGACGCGAAATATACATTGCCCGACGCCTGCTTCCGAAAAGTGGAAACTAATTAATATCAACATAGAGATATTACACCGGCCGGTCTGTATGCGCGGAGTGTGTTCATTCGGCCGTGAATTAAACCGGAACAATTTACGGGGCGGTCGGACATCACGATGCTTCCCCGGCCGTAACGCCGCGCCGCGTCGACCTGGGTCAGGTCTGTAAACGCTTTCGTCATCTCGTCGAGAGGGATACGCATCATTATTTAACCGCAACATAATCCCGGTATCAACCGCCGCGTCGCCGTAGTGAAAGAGGACGAGATACCCCTTGAGCCTGTATGGAGGGATATCACGTTATTAATCCGGCTCCTTTTAGATAACGAGCCGACCCCTTTAATTCGCGCGCGCCCGACTGGCGCGAGGCCCTCCTCTCCTTCTCTCTTAAGCCCTAATCCCTCCTAACAAAAATACACAGGCCGCTTGTGAGCCGGGGCAACATACACGGGTTCATTCGTGCTCTTTAGCTCTCGCTGCAAGCGGTGCCGCTTAATCGCGTTAAAGGGTTATGAATGGTCGTGGAAAATGTATGTGCCCGCGGCGCACGTAGACACCGCCAATTAGCGCATTTAGCGTTTTTCGAGGGGAAACTACCATCGCTTTCTCACTCGTTCCTCCTTTCTCCCCCCCTTGCCCTGCCTGTCTGTTTTATACGTAGCGGGGACTTTGTGCTTTCCCTCTCGTTCGCTCTTTCTCGTCCCTGATAGCACTGCGAGTCATATGTATTGCGGTATATCCATTACGCTACCGTATTTGCATCATTAACATTCTCCCTGCTTTTTGGAGCGTGGAACAAATAGCGAAGCATTCGGGGGACAAAAATGGCTTGCGGGGCACACGTTTATTCTACTATGTTTCCCACCACCACTACATACCACTGTATACGCTACGTTGTTATCGCGTAATTTACAGGAGATGCACAATATACTCTAATTAACTTGTGAATTAAGTACGAAGGCGCAGACAGTAAAACGCGATATATACCCGAATAAATATAAATAAAAATGGAGTTGTAAAATTTCCCTTTGTTTTCTCCTCCGGTCGGCAAAAATATCTTAACTACGTTATTGCGGGTGTATGCCTCCACGGAAACGATTTGGTTATTTTATTTTACCTCGCCAATTAGCGCGTCGCTATGTGTTCACCTATTGAAGCGCCGCTGAATGTGGCACTCGGTTCAATAACCGGCAGGAGGCCTTCGTGGCCGGAAATAAAATTATCGATGTCGAAGAGAAGCATCAAGAATCTCTTTTTCACACATGATCGCTAAAATGTACTCGGAGATCACATTTAAAAGTGATATAAAAGGACACGTTCATATTCAAATTGTTTTTTAACAAACATTTTTTATGTTGTCACAAATAGCAGTCAGTCGCAGCAATATTTTTATTTTATGAACTTTGTTACCAAAACAAATTTTTTGTAACATTCTCGAAAAAGAAAAAGTAATATAATATAATATAAAAAATATTTGATATCTATAACGCACATATTTACCTTGTATTCTCTTTACTCTGCACTTTATGTGCCATTTGGCTCGAAGCCATAAGTAACAGTAATGATCAATCTAATCCTAATGCACTTATACGTGTATCACGAACATTAAGTCATAACGTAACGAGCTGTAGCTTATAATAATATAAAAATCAAATAGTTAAAAAAGAAAACGAACATGCACGGAAGATTATAGGCGGTTAAACTATCATAACTGAGAAAAGGCGTTTCAATAAAACTATAATGTTGCCGACAAATTAGGACAAAACCATCAAAAACTTGGTTGATGCGACGTGGATTAAAGCACGTTCACCTGGTCGTACCTGAGACGAAATTAACGCGGGTTGGCCGACATCAACCACTCCCTCGCTTCTCCATCCTTGTCCCCGTGGCAGCTCGGCGGAAACGTTTGTTTTACGACGCTAACGAGAAATACACCATCTCCTCTACCCGTCAAACCCGCGCGTGACGTGACAACGCCGAGGTTACGTCCCGGGGTCGCGAGAGAGAGTGTGACAATCGATACACCCGTATATATACATATATATGTATACCAGGCAAACCGATGCCTCGAAGCGCCCGAGCCTCTGACACCCGGGATACATTGTTTGAGATGCTGTTAGGCTCGTTCCGATCTAGTCAGCAAAGAGTCGGGGCCGCGTAGATCGATGTAACTCTCTCGCGTGGATGTGAAGGGGATGCATGTCGCGTGGGTGGTGGTGAGAATCAACAGAGCGAGAGTGGCACCGGGATATGGGACAGCAGGCGTGCCTGAGCAATAGATTTTTCGCGAGGGAAGAACGAGCGAGTCGATAATCGCGTTTACGCGTGCACCAGGTGCTCCGGAAGAAGCCGCTCGCAACCAAATGGACTTCAACGCGCCTGAAGCTTATGAGTTCTATTGATGGGCAATAAGAATAGATAAAAGAAAGGAGATCGTTCATTTTTATGCAGTATTAATTTTGATAAATTTACGATTTAACAAAACTAATCCGTGTACAGTATATTTACAATTGGAGATTGTGGTGGTGGTACGTGGTGTGTATAGGATTTTACTTATTTTTGTAGATTTTACTCATTTATTTCTGCCACTGTGACATGACGGAATGCTAGGTGGAGAATTGTAAAGTGGAATAAAAATGCAGTCAGGTTAAATGTCTTTAAATAAAATTCCGCAGTAAGAAAATCGTTCTTTTATTTTTAGTACAATTTTAATGTATGAAAATTCCAACTATTCTTAATAAGAGTCATTGATTTTTCAGGGCAGGTCAAGGCAAATACCAAAAATATTGCGAGAAGAAACAATTTCAAAATTTTTATTTAATATCATGCTTTTACTTCTTTGAAATATGTTTTTAGAATTTATAGAAAATTACTAATATTTGTATATAACACCTCGTAAAATATACTTGGCAAGAGTGCTACTTGCTACCGTGTCTCTTAATATAGATATATATATATTTCATTAAGGAGTTGAACTTTTCTCAGAACCTTTACTTTTTCGCTACAAATTCTATTTAAAAACATCAAATTGAAATCTTTATTTAAAATTTTCAGTAAAGGAAATTTCTATATAGAGTTTTCGTTACAAAGAAACTCTGTAGTATGAATTGCAGGAAAACCCAATAACTACAATTAGAGAAGTTGGAAAGTTCTATTAGACTTTTGCATTCCCTCTCTCTCTCTTCTCTCTCTCTCTCTCTCTCTCTCTCTTCTCTCTCTCTCTCTCTCTCTCTCTCTCTCTCTCTCTCGCTTTTCCTCTTTGGGAATATAAGCTTTAGTATATTAACTTTATATGTAAAATTGTTCTTAATTTAACACAATACACATATGAAACAGAAAATAGGGAATATTATTAAAAATTGTAATGAAACGTTTTCTTTTGTATATTTAATTATGGTAATATTAGTGACACATATATTCAGACTTTATATTTACTTTTATAGAAAATGCAAGATTTTTGTTTTGTTTATTAATTAATAATCTTTTTGATATAATACATAAAAGATTATAATACTTCATGTTATTCGTTATATTCGTTATATTGCGAGGAAAACATAAGCTGGTTATGTCGCACTCTGAAAATTCATTCCAATCTATTTATTTCTATTTCTCTTTTTTTCGTTGTAATTGAATTTTCCTCGAAACACTTCCGAAATTTGACGCGTTTTCCATTTGTAACGAAAAATTCGACAAAAGGGGTTTTAAGTTTCAATCTCGATCACCGCGAGCATTTAATTAATTTCGAGTTTATCTAGAAGATAAACTCGATTGTGTTAATTGTAAAACAGTCAAATATTAAACTATAACTCTCAATAATCGAATTTATGAGAAAAATGGGCTATTTTTATGCCAGATATTTGAAGTGATTAAAGATCCAAGTTTTTAACTAATAAGTATACACGGGGTGTGGAAGGCGATATAATCAAATAAATCACTGACGCGAAAGTTTGGCTGCGTCTGTAGGTGTGCACCTGGTATCTTTCTTCGAGACACATTTATCTTGAATAATTGATTATTCTTCTTCATCCTTTGCCAATACTTTTTTAAGCGGAATTACGTTTAGATCACAAAATGTATTTGTACTTTCTCCTGTAATTTCTCTCTCTCTCTCTCTTTGTCTCTGTCTATTTTGTCTAGTATCGCAATATTCAAAACCTCTTTTCACACTTGGTTTGCTCCGCGCCGTTTGCGGTCAGCCAAGACCTCTCCTCTACACCAAATATTCAGCTTGGCCTCTAAAGGCTGCCACGAGTGAAAATATAACCCGAGGGAATTTTATTTCATTGTTGTGGGACAACCTGACGTCTGGTAATGCTGTTCCCTCCGGTGAACAGAAGCTATAAGCTTACCACAAAACAGTCGGTTTACTATCGTATTTCCCTACATAGCTAGCAAAATAGTCGCGTGCGCAAAATCTTACACGGAAAACCACCGTGTTACCAATAATGCGATCATTGCTGATGGTTTTTACGAGCGGCAATATTCACGTATATTTTGCAAATATTTTCCGCGAAGCGTTGAACCTTTATAAAAGTTTCTTTTTCCGTGAGCCATCGATAAAAGTAAGGATATAAAAGTCCAAACGCCTATTTTGACGTGGTTTATCGCGAGGTCGGATAGTACCAAGATGGCGAACCAATAAAATTGGCCAACTGTACCGAGGCATCTCGATGACATCGAACTTGCGATTCACGAGAATTTTGCCGGTTCCGAGTTTTAGCTGCCCTTAGTTGTGCGCGCGGATACGTGGGTCACTCGATTGTCCGGCTAGTTTTCATCGGAACATTGGGGGTTGTCACGCTCGACTGCACCATCGTTTCAAGCTACCTAAGCGCGCTTCGCCGCGCCTAACTCTCGTAGGATGGGAGATAAGAAAGGAACTCGGGCGGAGAGCCCCGAGGTTCTACGACAACGTGGTTGCGGAGACGCTGCAGCGGATGCTGCGGATACCGAGTTGCACTAGAGTTGATACGACTTAGAGATAAGGAGCGAAGGATGAATTTTCGAGGCTCGAAACTAATAATCTCCGGCAATATTTAACAAAGTAATTTAATATCTGAAAAGAGGAACGTTTTATTCTGTTCTTCAAGCGTTAAAAAAAATTGATAAATAATTCTAAATAAATCTATCCTGCGGGAAATCCTTACTGCGAACCGAGAAATCCTTGTAGTTTATGTTTCATTAGTTTCCATGTAGATCCGTTCCTGGGAAGGAACCGACGGTAGGGAAAGCGAGGCTTCGCCGTGGAGAATTCAAGTGCATTCCTAGGAGATGTGTATTCCTGTCCCGTTTGGCAACAATAATTCGACATGGCGAACAGCCGCTCTTCGAACAACTTGTCACTTAGCTCGCCGTAGTTTATACTCGACAGTGGCTAGGGCTCTGTTACAGTCTGTTAAATTGGGACATAGCTGGCACGTAGACGTTCGCGGGAGAAGGATACCGAATGCAAATTTTTGATGGGAATTCTAAATAAAGAACATACACCTCATATTGCAGTTACTATAAAATTCGTATTGGGAATTTTTTGTAAAATTTTATGAAACAGTCTTATCAATTATAAATCTATATTAGTTTAAAAATTAATAAACTTGTGCATATGATTGATAAGATTTTCATTATATTTTAAAGTTTGATGGATTTTGTGACGTCATATAATACAACTTGCATTATTTATTGGAAATGAAAAGCGGAAAATCATGAAATAAATATTAAATGTAAAATAAATTTGCATCGGAATGATCACGGAATAGATGAAATTTTATTTTTATTTCTTTGTACTAAAAATACTTAAGAATATTCTTTTCTCGACAGAGATTTTTGTAATTTAGGTCACTCAGGTTTTATTAAAAGCAAAATGTCCCAATTTGTAAGATGATGGCACAGATTGTGACACAAGGTGATTAAATTCGCGTTAAGACGAATTATCACTGATTACCATTATCACAATACGCATTCTCTGCACAATCCTAAATGGAAGTTTCTGTTATTCAAGAGGTAGGCAATCAATACCTGGCGCTGCCGTGTTACACATTACCACTTTAAACGATTACACATGAAATGCCTGGCTGTACACATTAAATCGTACAGCCGCGAGTCCTTTGTATTGGACTGTACAAAAGAGCTCGTGCTCGCGATAATCATTCGCCGTTTAAATAATAGCTATCAGTATTTTGCGGTAGCAGCGGGAGAATACGCTTGGCTAAGTTCCACGTGCGTTTCTGCATCATAGTGAAGGCTCACGCTGGCGAACTTTATGCGCGATCACGTCGCAAAAAGGGAGGAAGATGGAAAATATCGTCGAATGCA
>OV788328.1:18709721-18752083 GCA_928718305.1 Tetramorium bicarinatum
ATGTATATACTTTTCTATTCCGTAATAAAATTAAGTAATACAACATTTTATGTAATTGTTATAGCAAGTCTATTAAGCAAAAGATATCAGGATCCCGTTGATGCTGTGGTATTTGCTATAGGAATACAAACGATTCTCCGTCAATTTCATGTTTCTGTGATGAACCGTTACGTGAAATATCTTTGCATGTACGTCTTATCGTTTGTCACCGTGGAGAGGTAGGAATAATTTTTATAAACTTAATAATACAACATCGCTTGAGATAGGTATTAATAACGAGAAAACTTCTCTTTTTAGTATGAAAGTGGGAGGTGATGCGGAAATTGAAGGAGCCACTAATCTTCACTTCTTGGAGCTTTTCGTGAAATATTCTGGCATTCCACGCTCTCTCATTCTTAAAGAAATACCTGTCGTCGTTTTAGATCATTCCCTAGTTAAACTGACAAAATGAGATACTGCATCTGAGAAATTCGTGAAATAATTACATATTATAAATAATCATATATTATATTTTATTATATATTATTACATATGTATTCCTGCATTATAAATATGTACATATATTTTTTGTATAAATAAAAAATAGAAGCTAAAGAGGATTTTTATCAATGGGTATGTATGCCTCGATTCTATTTCTACCCTGTAGGAAAAAATTCCTCGTACTCGTAATTTGAAAGTTCGGCCACTCAGGAAATTACAGTTTTACTCGCGCGACTTAATTACCGTTTCTGTTTTTTTAATGTATTATCAGATCTAACGAGCGCGTCGGAGAGAAAAATGTCTCATACGGTAAATTACGTAAAAGCGTGGGCGTGGCATCGTCATCACGAAGAGTGTCCTCGCGAGAAGGATCGTCGTGCACTGCAGGGAAATGTCGCATACGCATCGGCGGCTAGACGCACTTACGGCGGCGGCGGCGGCGGTCCCGGCGCCTTTTTGAATCCCCGTAGGCCCGCACTCATCTACGTGGGTGCTATCGCATGCAAATTGCAGCCATCTCGTTGGCAGGGATTTCAATGCGACGATAAAACGTCGATTTACCGGGCGCATTAAAGAAATTAAGCAGGGAAAGCATGGTCGCCCGGCGGCCTCGTCGCCGCGGCGTCTGATGGCGGCTACGACGGCGTCGCCGGCGGCCGCGACGCCGACGTCGGCGGCTTTGTACAAAGCGACACGGACGAGTCACCGAGCCCAGTTCTCGGCTCACGCACGCACGAAACAAGTCGACATTTCTTCTCTCTGGAATCATCGAAAATCTGGAACCGACGCGTATCGCTAAACGATATTACATTTCGTCTCGTACCTGTGGGAAGAAATACACCGAAATTAGAATTGTCGATTTACGTATACAATTTTCACAGCGTTGAAGGCGTTTTGCAATTTTTTATAAATTTTAATCGAGTTTAGTGCAAGACATTTTTCGAGAAAAAAAGTCATTCATCGATCACTTAATCGTTATTTTAAATAAAGAAATACTTAATGCTGCGAAAAGTCTGCGAGAAGAGCGAGAAGAGTTTTGTATTGAAACTTAAATATTCTCTAACTTGGAAATTATTACAACAAATATTCTCTTTGCATCTAATTTTACTTAGCCGGTGCAATAATTATTCCTTTTTGTTAATAATCTAATCTAATAATATACAGTGCTTTTATTTCTATATGTAATGGAACGTTCCAAGCGAAAACAAAAGTCACTTCTAATAATACATAATTCTGATAATCGGTAAATTTAAGCAGATAGAAAATAAAATCTTAATGTCTTGCACACATTAATAATCGATTTCTGTCGTATCGCAGTAAGTATAATTATAATGAAGATACGATTATGTGCGCAATGATGTATGTGCGGATCAATACACGATATTCCACCATTCTGACAAGATCTCGTAAGAAATTCATATTGTGGAAATTAAAAAAAATGTGTCGCTTGATCAATCATAAATGTATCTCGTGCAACGAAAGATCGCCCTTTGCGTAATTAAAATATACGTGCAATTATCACATATTCAAATGTTTGTTATTGCGTTAGACGTGTTTCTCTTTTTATACGCCAGAAAATCATGCGGGCGGTATTTGCGATCGCCGTGTTCCTCATCGTCGCGACTGCGGCCGCATCCAAGGATCGCAATTATCCGCATTACTTCAAGCACCGGACGAAGTTGAGGGAGATTCGCGGCTTCAAACCGGAATACATCTCCACGGCGATTGGATTCGGGAAGAGGGACAACCCTGCGGAGGCCCCGGATTTCAACGGGCACGAGAGGGACTTGTTGTTAGCTCTGAGGAACCTCCCGCGCGTGTAAGTATCTCAACTGGCAATCTCTGCAAGCAATAAAGTAGGAAAAAAAAGATCAAATTAGGAAAATTAATTCAATTCAATAATTATAAATTATGATGAAATTCCTCGTGTACAAACGAGGCTCAATAATGGTACAGAATTATTCATTTTTATTCGACATTTTGTTAGACATGAATAAAAAAATTAAAATTAATTGAAAGATTTAGTTGTGGGGTCGACTTTGATCAAGCTGCGATTAACTTAATCTGCGTCGTCAATCTATCCAGTAGAGCCTGCAGGATTTTGTGGACAATATAAAATTATTAATTACTCGTTTAACACCTGGAGAGAAAGATTATAGATTCGAAATAATGAATTACGTAATTAAAAATCTTGGTATAAATTGACGACTTTATTAAGTTAATCTCAGGGGTTAGGACGGGCTGACCGTCCTGTTGCGGCATTAAAATCGCAGGAAATTTCATCGGCGGTGAAACAACTTGATTGCAGCATGCCCGCGGACACGCTACTCCGGATAATGCAGACGAATCCCGCGCTGGCTGGCAAACTGACGCAGCTGTCGATGCAAAACGACCAGGGCGATCAAGGAGAGTCGATGACCGGGGAACCGTCGAGGCCCGGGAGAACGTTCGCGCTGTTTTAAGGTCCCTGCGACCGAGACGCGAACGGCGAGTTTCAGCGGGGACGTCCTACATCTTATTAGGTTCTCAGACGAAACGTTCGATATACCCTGGAAATATATGTTTTTATATTTCTCGGTTTCTTCGCGAGATATTGTGTAGACGCTATTATATTACGCGAAGAAACGGCTAGTAGCTGAGAGACGTTTCTTTCTTTTTCTTTTCACCCGACGACATGCATGTCGATCGATGTATACAATTAACTTTAATCGTTGTAGAACAATGTCCAATATAATTGTGATTATTTCTCTTGTTTTTTATCAGTGAAGATATATACATATATAGGTAGATGGGAAAAATAAATACACATTCCTCTTTAGAATCGCTCTTTGTTCTGCTTTCTCGCTCGATCTCCTTTCACGTTTTCCCTTGATAAAATATTTTAGCTAAAGATATAAAAACAATTTTTATTTTGTATCATAATGTAGTACTTTATTATATTATACTTAATTATATATACTGTTTTATTATATAGCATTTATAATTTCTAAATTCTATTATACATAAAATAAATAATAATTATAAAATTTAAACTACAAAGAAGACTGCTAATTATAATTGACGGTGATGGATAATCGACAGCCTCTACATAATTTGATCCATTTTTATTGATCAATAAACTGCATTGTGTTTTTAAATAGCTTTTCTCGGGCTTGTCGGAGATTGTGGAGATAACGGCCTTTACTTACATTCCAAATTGCTAACTGCAAATATAAATTTAAAAATTCTGCATACATCTGCATGACGCACGTATGCGTACGAAAAGCGCGCGCTGTCAGTGACTACGTTTACACGGCATCCTTAGGGTGAAATCACACGATACGGGAATCAGCGTGCATTATGCAAAAGTCTCTGTCGCCTTTATTTTGATTTGACTGGCCAATAAAAATTATCCTCACGATAACCTGCGTGTTGGCACTTGTCTCGCGTGCTACAACTATTATTACAAGATTCATTACACTTTTGCATCAACATATTCATATTAGATTTTTTAATATCTATCCCTTAAGAAGTTAACGTACGAAGAGACTTTCTAGGTATATCTGAATCTGAAGTTCTCCTCGTAATGACGCTTTACGATACTTTACGAGTCTTGTTAATTTTAACCGCTCACGTGTATCGATGTTTTAGAATTTATGGAAAGGACCGATCGTTTAAAGAGATCGTAATATTGAAGGTACGTCGCAGCATCACAGTGGCGGCGAAGCACACATGATGACGCACACAGGAGGTAAAGTAGTCGCGAACCTGCGACAAAAATTCGTATCGCCGAACGTGTTACGATGGTTCCCCGGGCATATGACTAAGGGTTTAAGGCAGATGCAGCAGCGATTGAAAAATGTTGATTGCATCCTCGAGGTTCACGATGCGCGAGTACCGATTTCCGGACGTTACGCGGATTTCAGCAGAACTTTGACCGGCTTGAAGCCGCATATCCTCGTCCTGAACAAAAAAGATCTGGCCGACAGGAGGCACACGCAGAGTATAGTCTCTGCGCTGAATAAAGAAGGGCTGTCCAATATAATTTTTACAAACCTGAAAACTGAGACGTGCGAAGGCATGAAACAGATCTTGCCCCTGGCCAAGAAGTTGATATTAAATTCGCAACGTTACAACAGAACGGCGGAGGAGTCTTATTCCATGATGGTTATCGGCGTGCCCAATGTTGGAAAGTCCTCTCTGATTAACCGTTTGAGAAGCACGCATCTTCATCTGGGCCAAGCCACTCACGTCGGCGCGACGGCCGGCATCACGCGCGCCGTATTAACTCGTATAAAGATATCAGACACACCAATAGTGTATCTGACTGACACCCCAGGTATTCTAGCACCTTCCATCAAGGACGTTCATGCCGGCTTCAAGCTGGCCTTGGTCGGATGTCTACAAGATCATATAGTGGGCTCGCAGCTGCTTGCGGATTACCTACTATTTTGGTTGAATAAAAACGGCCGGTTTGAATATGTAGACGTCGTAGGGCTGCCCGAACCGAATGACGACGTAATGCATGTGCTCACGTTCATTGCCGCAAAGTTGAGAAAAACCATGAGAATAAAGAACTATGACGGCCGATTAGTTGTCGTGCCGGATTTAAAATCTGCAGCAGATTATTTTGTTAGTTTATTTAGAAAGGGACACTTGGGGTCCTACTGCTTAGATATAGATTTACTCGAGACGTCAGAAGACCGCCAAGTTAGCTTAGCCTAATGATACGTATATGTAAATATATTTGTATATATTTATTTATGATAGTTTTCATAAAGAGAGAGAGAGAGAGAGAAAATGTGTTTTTCTATGACATTCAATTGAGTAATCCTATTTAATTATTAGGATTATTAGGATTATTAATTATTAATTTAATTTATTCCTAATTAAATATTAGGAGAAAATCACCTTGAGAAACGTACCTTTCCATTCGATCTCGATCTTGTACAAGATCAAATCACTCACGTACCATCAAAATTGAATCTTTAGATAGCTTGTAATATCTTTCGGAAAAAAAATTTTAATAAAGCCTTTAAAAATGTATGAAAATGTGACTGCTAGCCAGAGAAGTATTACATCACTTTCCCCACCAGTCTTGTTATAGTCCTGCGTTCATTTCTCCACGGAAGTGGGTCAACCGAGCCACGTATCAATTTATTTTCGCCATGAAAGACACTTCTTCCGTGTCTTCCTTTCGTTGAAATCTACACGCGACGTATACATATCATATTGTACAGCATAAGCATTGTATCAGCAAATTAAATGGGCCTTTAACTTTACCTCTTCGACCCATTTGAAAGTTCAGACTTACCGTTTTGTTCGCCATTAATTGGGAACCATTCAGGTTGACACGTGTCTTTTTTTTCTTTATGGTTCTTTTATGATTTTAAATTTTTTCAAAGATATTTAAATCCAGCTAACACTTTTCTCGAAATTGATTTCTAGCGAAAATGTTTGCGAGGGTAACATTTTATCCAACTTTGCTTTATAATGTCGTCATGGAGAAGATTACGACTCGAAACTGGTACGATAGAATAGACGAGACCGTTATACTGGGCGCTTTACCGTTTCGGCGATCGACTAGGCAGGTATGTTTTCGTAAATTTATCTTTATGATAAAAAATTAAAAATATAAATATTTTAAATCAGCAAGATGTTACTTCAGTCACAATATTATCTTGCATTTATGCTTTCGATCTTTACATTTCTTTCACCTCTTGGTTATTTTTTCATTTTTTAATAAAAAAATCAGATAAAACGTCACAAAATAGACGTAATATTTAGTACATTTTAATCCACATATGTGCTTGTTCTATAATGATATATTAAAAATATACCAGATTTTAAATATATTGAACAAATAAACAAATAAATTTCATACAGTAGCTACTAAATAATAACTCGTGTTGCTAATAATAATAAACTAATTGAAATTACATGTAATTTTACATTTTACACTGTTGTTCTTTTCTTTTACAGTTGATTGATGATGAAAATATCAAGGCTGTCGTGTCCATGAATGAGGATTACGAGTTATTTTTGTTGTCCAATTCGAACAAGGTGCGCAGCAGTAAGACTTAAGTTTTGAAAATAGTATGCCGAGAGCTAATGTAAAATAATCTTATACGTGACTTACTTGAAGTAACAATACTTTTTTTCTCTATCTAGGAATGGTGTAGATATAATATAGAATTTCTGCAATTGTCTACAACAGATATCTTTCAAGCACCTTCTCAGGAGAAACTACAGGATGGCGTAAACTTTATTAATAAATTCCGCAACGTATCAAGTAAAAAATTAAATGCGACAGATGTCGTCGATGGTCACAACCAACCTGGCACGGTTTACGTTCATTGTAAAGCAGGAAGAACAAGAAGCGCGACATTAGTCGCATGCTATTTGATAGCAGTGAGATCATACGGACGTTTAAAAGTAAAAACTAAGAGATTTTGACATCGTTGACAATAAAATATTCTTTTTTCTCGTTTTTTTCTAGAAAAACAATTGGACGCCTGAAGAAGCAGTTGATTACATGCGAACAAAGAGACCACATATATTGCTGCATACAGCACAATGGTCTGCGCTAAAGCAATTTCACACAAGACATGTACAATCTACATCTTAGCTAAAAAATTTTTGTATATTATTTTGTTGATGTTATTTATACATATGGAAAGCGAAATAAAGGATGATTTATTTAGATACTACGCGAAATTATGTATGTGTCAATTTGAATAGGAGAAGAGTGAAACTAAATCATTTGTGATTCTTATTACTAATAAGCTCAACTTTTTGTACATGCAAAGACGCAAACTTGGTAGCCTCTGCACGTGCTTTTTCCATACGTCGCTGAAAATCCTGTGTTACTTTTGTAGATTTCATACTCGCAACCAACATAGGTTTAAATCCCTTGATAGATCCATACTCTGCATCAAAAATTTCAAGGACAATATTCATCCAAGTTTTTGCGTTAAATGCACTCGAGGCCGTTTCCTATATATATAAAATAAGTATTTAATTATCTTAATTATTTACTTTTTAGTATAATGTTTTGTTATACGATGATAATCTATATTGACCTATTTTTGTAAAACGTGTGTGTGTGTGTGTGTGTGTGTATATATATATATATATATATATGAATATGAATATGAATAAAATATACCTGTGGCAGAGAACATCTTGCTTTTACAAATCCATTTGTACGAGATAAAACTAATATCGGCAGCCCAGAAAATAGTGATACAACCTCATGCAATGACAAATATGTGGGATTTTTTTTTAGGCAGTATACGATAAAATGAGATGACGAATCCATGGCATTAATGATTTCATGAGTTATAGAATCTCTATAAAACACAATTATTGAGGATTATTCAGAATTAAATAGATTATTCATATAATATAATATAGTTTATATTACATACTTTTCAATTTCTTTCTCTCGCAGCCATATCGTCTTGCTCAAATTCTCCAGTTGCGTCAAACATTTCTCTTTAATCAAGTAAGGTAATGGTACTTGTGCGTGCTCATCATTAATTTCTTGCTTTATTCGATTTATTTCTGTGTCAAGTATCTCATATGTGAACTCGTTACTTTGCAAAGAGTTTTTTTCCAATTCCACGACTCTCTGACACATTTTTTCACCGGCTTCTTTCATACGTACAGCTTCCGGACCAACAACAGCCTTAACAGTGCGTTTTGTTGCTCCCTTTGAGGTATATGTTAAAAAACAAAAATATTGCAGTATGTCTGTATTATGAACGTGCGTCCCACAACACGTTTCCCTGAGTACAAAGACAGATCAACGTCAAGTCTAGATCAGAAAATTTGTTAACGTAATATTTAAATTCGGACTCACTAACTTCGCTTTCAAGTCGTTATTGTTAATTTCTACGATTTTAATGTCGGTGTAAGGATATATCTCCCCTGGAACCAATGTAACATCATCTTGCTTTAATAGTTGAAGCGAATTCACAGTTTGCACAGTCGTTACAGCACGAGATTGTATGACATTGTTAACGCAATCTTCTACTGTCCTCATTTGTTCCGATGTAAGCTGTTCGCCAAACGACGTGAACTCAAATTTTAAATTGTCCACATTGACTGTACATCCACGTTGATAAATTACTTGCATAATTTGTTTTAAGGCTGCATTTAATAAATGTGCTGCTGTATGATGTTTCATTGCTCCAATACGACTATTCGGTTCTACATTGACTAAGCAGTCATCTTCTATTTGTAAATGTAGCCCTGACGTGCTAGAAAATAGAATATTTGTATATTGTGTAACTTTTTATAATCAAATCAAATAATTATAATTATAAAAAAATGTATACAAGTTATAATAGTTTTATAATTATATTTAAATATAAAAATATAAGAGACTTACAGTAAATCTGTTTTGGCGAAATGTCCAGAATGAATCACATAGCCGTTTACTTTCCTGACATTGTCTACATTAAAAAGTAGATTTTTAACACGAATGTTTCCTTTATCTGAAACTTGGCCACCTTCTAACGAATAACATACAGTTTTGTCCAATATAATTCCAATCTCATCTGTACTGTTTATCTCGTCGATAGCTATTTTATTATCAGCATTATTAACTTTTGTAACATTGGAATAATTTTTACTTGCAATTAATTCCCCTATAATATATGAAATAGATATCCAATGTTTAAGTTTTTTTAAATAAGATTTATTAGGAACATGTAAGAAACATATATGTGACTTTCTTTGACATTACCGTTGAGAATAATGCCAATGAGTTTACTGTTAAGCGCTGGAAATTCATAGGTATTTCTGTTATATATGTAATTGTACTTGAATGAATCATCTGTCTTAGGTACATGATTGTTTTCAAGTATTCTTAAAGACTCTTTAGTAATTACAGTACTGTGTTTGTCTAATCCAACTCTTGACTGATATCTACAATTATTAAGCTGCTCTTCAAAATCATTTTCATCAAAGTATAAAGATTCGATCTGTGCTAGTTCCGCTATAGTTTCCGAATTAAGACCGTATGTATCGTATAATTTTATTGCGACACTCCCGGGTAATACGTTAGTTTTACGTCTGTAAATAATATATTATGGATCATTACATATATATATATATATATATATATATATATATATATATATATATATATTAGTATATTAGGTTACGTTACAAGAAGATATATTATTAGAAATATCTTACAATTCTTTCAACATGGATTGGAAATATTTATAACCATCAACCAGACCAGGAGCCATCCAATTAGTGATAGCTGTTAATTCGGGACGAGTTTCAACTATCTTACTCCATGTTTTACCAGAAGTATTCCATAATTTCTTCCATAGATCTTCTTCAAAATCTATTATCCTCTGTACCTGAGTTGCATTCAGTAAAATTAAAAATTACCATTAAAAATATATCTCAATAAAAGAGTGAACTTTATAGCTTTTATTTTATTTTAATATACAGCTTAATAATTTTAATTCTAATTATTTTATACCTGTTTCAGATTAGTATGCAATTCTGGATAAACTACACCCAGATTATCAGCTACGTGGTAGGCAAGTTCCGAAATTATGCCAGGTTTTCTAAAGACCTTCTCTCCTATATCTATCGCATTCCGTAATACTTTCCGCAATTTTGGACTGAAATTATACATGCATACTATATTTATTTACCGATAACATATATATATATATATATATATATTAGGTACAAAATCATACTGTTGTTCAGGTAACATATTATCAGCCAATGCAACAGTAATCATTCTTGCGTGATCAGCTAGAATTCTGTAACCATAATCAATTTTGCCTGCATCATCATCACTAAAGGTTCCCTTGTATTCTGGCGCCGTCGAGCACTTTTGTATCGCATTGAATAACGGTTGGAAGAGATCTGTATCATAGTTTGATTTTTTCCCTTGTAGTAAGGTAACTAATCGTTCAAATCCCATGCCTGTATCGACATGATAGTTTGATAAAGGTACTATAGATCCATTCGCAAGCCTAACAAAATATAACATTGAATAGACTATGCACTATCATATCAACTGATAGTTAGAATAAGTTTAGTTATAAATATAGAAAAAATTTTCAAATACTATCTAAATTCAATACACAAGATAAAAAAATATATATAATTAAAAACATACTGCAGCGTATAATTTAAAAAGTTTAAAATATTTAAATTTAGACCCAAGGATTGATAGTTCACCTTTCATATTGAATAAAAACTATATTCCACAACTCCATAACATCAGCATATCCCTTATTCACTCGTTTGGCTTGATTAGCCGATTGTTTCGTATAGTCAACATGTATCTCTGTGCAAGGTCCACAAGGACCCGACACTCCCATTTCCCAGAAATTGTCTCGCATACCAAAAGGTAAAACTTTACACTCCGGTAGACCGAGTCTCAACCAAATATCTTTGCATTCCAGATCCGGACTCATGCCTAGTTCGTCGTTGCCACCAAAATATGTTACGTACAAACATTCTTTGGGTATGCCATATACATTTGTTAACAGTTTCCAGGCATACGAGCAAGCATCCTCCTGAGGGTGATTAGGTGATATAAATAAGTACTGCAAATGGAGCAAGCGAGCAAGCGAGTATAACATTGTCTTTCGTATCGTACTTTAAAATAATTTCCGAACGACCAGTTGCCAAGCATTTCAAAGAAGGTGTGGTGATAACTGTCGTTGCCAACGACACTTAGATCGTTGTGTTTTCCACCGACTCTGATACATTTTTGTGAGTTCGCGACCTTCGTCACAGGAGGTTCGTAATAATTCAAGAAAATCCCTTTAAACTGAAAAATAAAAACATACAAGTGCATCATTAGCAGACTTATTATCAAAGACAAGTTTTTCAGGCTCGAGGCAAGCGTACTTGGTTCATGCCAGCATTGATAAATGCCAGGGACTGATCGGTGATCGGAGACACGGGACTAGAGCGAATAAAGCTGTGCTTTAAATCCTTCGTGAAATAGTCTAGAAATTCGTTTCTGATCAGGTTAGCCGGTTTATTGTTTGTGAATTGGGTGTACGGGCGACGTAACTTGAACGAGATCATTCCTCTCGTTGCGGGATGCATCATCGTAAATCGTAAATAATAAATAATACGAAACAATCAGCTGTCGCAAAGTGATGCGGAGGTCCACGTGCGTGCGCCAGGAGTCATCGCGTCACACAGTCAAGCATGGTTAGAACGGCAATGACGGCACTCGTGTGGTGCTTCTAAAACGCCCACACAGTGCATAAACCATTCAAAACTGTCCATTACATTATTACAATATGCTTAAAAAATTCGACGACCGACAAGTGAAATACTAAAAGTTGACTGTTGAATTTGAATTGATACGCACGTTGTTTCAAACTGTTCGAAAATGTGAATAAATTAATATTCGCCGATAATCGTATTGACTTGCTTTTTTCCCCGAAGATGTATCGAATAAAGGAAAAACATTTTTCTATTCACCTATGGAATATTCATAATAATACGTATATTGTATTATTAAAAGTTTGATGTACAAAAAATTTCTCACATTTATTCTTAAATAAAATCATTTTATTAGGAAATACACAGTAGAATATATACAAAGTTTTTTAAATAATATTAATACACGTATCGATTATAATATTACATTTGCATGATTTTTGTTTAAAAGATATACCTTGCCTTTATGATTCATAAACTAATTTATTTTCAAATATAAATAATAAAGAAGCAAGAGCCACGGCCAGTTGTCCTTGCACAAAAACATATATTTAAAATAAATTAATAAATGTTTCAGTCTGTTGTCACGTTTTATTCGGTATTAATATTCGATTAAAGCGCACATAATTATACATCAAGTAAAATAAACGTATAAATTAATAAAAAATATCGCTAGAAAGGCTACACTTAACATATGTGAACGGTGATAATTCACAGTAATTAAATTAGTCTAAAAAATCAAGTATTTCTCAATAATAAAGTTAAATAACGTGTGCCAAGTCAATGAGATAAAATGAAAAAGTTAGAAATACACAACAAAGAACAAAATAAAATATTAATTTTAAATATATTTTTATACACAGCGAACTGACCTCTCTCTCTTTCTTCTTTGTTATTTATATTTAATATAGTTTATCACTGGAATCTTCTATTTTTATTTTTTTAATCTACCTTTTATATTATACATGAAACACTATGTATACTTAAATTATATGGAATTTTTTTCGAAAAACGTTTCTCTTTCTATTATACATCCTCGATTTATGCTCAGTATATGCCAGTCTTTACATAAATTGTATCGTATTATTTCGAGCTTTCTACCTTCAAATCAATTTAGAATCGAAAAATTTAAGTAGATCATCTACACAATACATTGGGTTTTAAATTTAATCCTCAATCTCTAGAAGATCGCCACCCATAGCTTTCCAAAAAGCGGTGACTACTTGTTCTGCCACTAGGCGCCTTTCATTTGTTGGTAAGGATGCCGCGTGTTCTTTCATGGCCATCAATTGGCCGTATAACTCTCCAAAGTCCGCATTTTCGTCACCCATAATGCCGTCTGTAAATTTAAAAACCGAATAAAACAAGCGACGGCTCTTTACAATCCGTTCTAATATGTATATTTATATCTATATTTAAGACTATATATCGACCGATAATAGACTCAATTTTGTTCGTTTCCATACTGACCGAGCATGTCCTGCATGCGTAGCGTTTCCGAAGGGTCGCGCGTTAACCGAATATTTTCAAATTGCTCTTCAATTTCGTTTACCTCCAGTGCTGGTCCCATACATGACTTGTCTGCAATAAAACGCATGTTAATTCATATCCATACATGAAAGTTGTATACTTTCGTCTTTATTTTAATAGCAGAACAGTGGTGATCGGCTACCTTTAAGCACGATATTGGGCCACATGTGAGCATGCAGAGCTTCGATGATCCTCTCGATACCATATTTGTTACCTTCCGCATCGCACTCTGAATCTCCTGTTTGCTCCAATTCGACTAGCTCAAACTTTGTGTGCAAACACCACGTTAGCACTGAAACCAAACAAGAGACATCGACTCTGCGCACACGATGGGACGAGACAAGGTCGTCGTACATTAAACGTTCTCCTGCGCCACTGTACCTTTATCTCGCAAAAGTGAGTCGGTCTGCGCACCACAGACAAACAACAACACCTCCACTGCTGTCAACGAAGTGGCCAAGGCGGTCACGTGCTCCAGCTCTTGATCCACCTTCTCCTATGGAAATCAATTTTCGCCGTCAACACACGTCGATCTAACTGCTAAATTCCCATTATGTCTCTTACTGCTTGCGGATCGTGGTACACAATCAACGCGTCGACTTGTTCCGCTGAGAGTTTGTGCGCGAAGCTTTCTACAGCGCGTATCAAGACCTGCGCGGTGTAATACTTGTTGTCAATGTTCCACAAATAGTCCACAATCTTGTCTTCCTCGGCGAAACGTTCCGCTCCAATACCTGCGTTAGAAATAGTATAATTCACATAACATAATTATTTGTAAAGTCTTACAAAAGTGTATACGTATATATATATATATTTGTGCTTACTTTCTGCAATTTCCTTAGCCTTTCCCTCCTTCGTGCTAACGATCAGTATTCGAGGTAGATTCATTGTAGAAAGAGATCGGAATACGTTAAAGAATAATTGAGAATATAATATTCGATCAAACTGCGAAGCGTAAATAATAATCACCCTTGCTTTTTTTAGAGCTTTTTTAGAGAAAGAGTATTCAACGTGTCAACAATCAAACTATTAATTCATCAACTATTATGACGCTCTTAACCTTTGTTTAAACCTTATGCACTTTTGGCTTTTGGTCCATCATTCACTGATTATTATAACACTCTACTTTTGTCCTTTGTCAAAAATCTCTATTAATTGTACCCACGTCTTTAATCCATAGAGTCTTAAACTCTCATTCTCCATAAAAGGGAAACGACGCAGGATGAAGGGATCGAAGGACTTTATCGTTTTTAATCACTCGAGTACGCGACGGAGCCACACGTCATCTCATAATCTCACTCGCAGCAATTTAGGGGTTAGGGTTAAATCATCATTCCTATCCTATCACCCTTGAAACAGGTTAGGCTAGGTTAGGTTATGACATTTCTCAACGAACATTGAGAACACCATAATACCTGACAATTAATATAATAGGTATATCAACAGGAATATGGCAACGAAGAAAATCAATGGATTATGTGCATCTTTTAATAGATTGTACAAAGGAACGGTATCCATGATAGATGCAACGCGAACGCAACGCACATACGCAACCGTGGATGAAGGGGACACGCAGGTTACTCATACCGGCCAGGTGAGATATTCCTTATTAAAAGTCAAATATTGTGTGGAAATCATTCTACTCGTTTAAGCACGGAGCACGTTCGTTACCCTCATACAGCCGGTTTATCAAGGTTTACGATGTAACGTAATTATGGAAAAAGAAAAGAAAATTCTCTCGTAGTTCCCTCTTAAAGTTGTTTATATTCACCTCGACACTAAATAACGACGATGAGATGAATTTTTCGTTGCTATAAACTCTCGTCTCTTTTTATCTTTAATATCGTTCTCTACGATGGCTTTGATAAATCCCTTTGTTCTTTTTCAACAACTATCTTTTTTCATGCGCTGATCCTATCACTTCGCAGGTATTTGAGAAGGATGACTATCGATTAGTAAGATTTTTAAACAGGCCGAAAGAAGTCAATAAAAATTGGGCGATCACGTTGATAGATCAAGTACCGCCGTCCCCTGAGAAAGATAGAATCGTAGCTTGCGACGGTGGCGGCGGTCCCCTTGGACATCCTAAAGTCTATATAAATTTGGTAAGATTTCTTGTGCACCGTTATGCGTGCTGATCCATTTTATCAACATTTTAGATAGCATGTTTGTAGAAATTGTAATAAAACAAAATTGACGTCTTTACTCGAGAGAAAGGTAAACTCAACTATACCCAATTCTTTTCTTTACAGGATAAACCGGGCAATCATACCTGTGGTTACTGCGGTCTGCGTTTCTATAAGGAGAACCATCATTAGACGCGATTACTGTACCAGAGTAGTTGTAAATTAATTATTAAAATTTTAAAGTGGACTTTGTATACGTACAGAGTGTACAGCTTGTTGCACGAACAGTGTAATAAAAGTAAAACTGGCTCGTAAAGCAGTTCACATATATTTGAATAAACCTAACCTGTTAATGTGTCTAACACGAAGCAAGCTGGCGTAATATTGAGATTAGGATATTTATTATACAGTCTCTTTGAAAAATATTATTCAGCATGGTAAATTGAATCTACTGTACATATATACCTACTGAAATAAACATACAAAAATATAACTGCATGACATGTGTTTGTTGTATGTAAATTTAATGGAAGTTCAACAAAGTGGGTGACTGCGTGTTTACAAGTGCAAATAATAAGATCCCTCCTCTCCCTCTCTCTTTTCGTATTAATCTTCACAGGATTGCGCAAATATGATTTAAACACGCTAAAGATGGATTAGGATAATGATAATTTTAATAAATTTTATTTTTACTATATATATATATATATATATATATATATATATATAATAGAAATTTCAACACCGACGATGAGAATATGTAATATTTGCCAAGATTTTATTTCAGTATCGTCCGTTTGTCCAATTCACTTAAATTTTCGCCGCGCCGTCGCCGTTCTTACAAGGCTGTCTTTTGACTGTTGATGCTCAGAGGTATAGCTTGCAGTTCCGTTCTCATGCAAAGAAATTCTCCGCAGACGCACATTATACACAACGACACGAGATTTAAGCACCACCAGCTGAAAGATGTTGGATATGTTCCGTTGTACGCCCAGCAGCAGACGAAATGAATCCAATGGGCCGTACACGCAAAGTCCATGCATAATTTTGTTCTTTGCACCAGCCACCACAATGCAACGGCACCTACAAAGGCATTCAGAACAAACATAACAATGACCAACTGTCCTCCAAAGTCACGAACGTGTATCTCCTTGTCGTGAAACACATAATCCAAGGATTTTGTCCAGCCCACGACTGACGCCACAATCCAGATGCAGAATCCAAGGCAGAGATACATAACGGTCTGCACAGCGACTATCTGGGAAATTATGAGAATGGGATCCCACGTTGTTTTGCGGAACTGTCCAGATAGCGTGTTCATTTTCTCGCGTCAGCAATGGTACCTACTCCAGAAATAAAAGTTTTCTAAACAGCGACCTGCAACGTTTCATCATTCCAGACTTTGGAATTCAGTATCTGTAAACAACAAAGCAATTAAATGTACCTATCTACGTAAGTAGAAGATGAAGTAGACGCGTCTGTGTGTATCGATGGACACGGATCATATTTTGAGGCCAGAATATCACAAGTATAATACTCACCCCGTAACTCGAAAGTGTAAACACGGTTACAATCCAATCTGACGACGTTCTTCAGATACATTTAGTATGATACGAGACGAGAGGAAGACACGTATAAACAGATTTTCAGCGTAGACATGACATGAAAACAAGGGCTGTGCATGATTAGCTGTCACACGACAGCCTTAAAATGCAAGACTCATTTGTTCCAAAAAACCATAAAACGACTCGACTCGACTCGACTCGACTCGCCTCGCCCATCAATCTCGCCACGCGTAAACAAAAGAAGAAAGCAACGAGGCTCGCTCTCTCTTTCTTTTTTCAATAGAAATGCATTTGCATTTGCATTTGCTCACACACACATAAACACAGGGCGGAGAGTTTGGTCATCATCCAATCAGCTGTGCATAAAAATTGATATAAAAAATGTCAAGCGTTGCGCTGAGACATGTGGTGCGCGTGCGGGGAAAAAAAGTAGAGCCAATCGTATGGAGGCTAGGGACTCTTGCTCCGATTTGCGCGCGTGCGCGCAAGTATATTACGCGTACTTGTGTATGCGCGTAGTGTGCTCTCCTCTGGCGCGGCGTACGTTCCACGTTGACGAATTGACGACTACCATGCCCAACTTCCACGTAGCACGCGGCGGCGGCGACGGCGGCGGTGCGTGGTAATAATAGAGTTAGCACGGTTATGTCGCGGCACTGTAGGACCAGTGGTGTCGTCGTGAGTGGATGTTGATTGCAACGTGATTCAGTGTTATTAACAGAAGGCTGCCGAGTAGCCCAATAAAATGAGAAACTTAAACATTTTTCTACTCACCATCATCTTGACACTCGCCCTCACGGCGAACGGAGGTAATGTAATTTCCTCGCTTCTCTGCGCGCATACGTGAGAGAGATATACACGCCATCCTGTTCTCACGCGAATTTCAATCTTTCCACCTTGTACCTTCATTTAGTAACAATCGAGTGTTTTCAAACCATTTACCTAATCAAATGGCATTTTCGAATGTTTCCAACATTTTCTACTTTTCATCTTTATGCCACGTTCCCTATGCCTCATGGCCTAGGGCTGACTGAACGTAAGCACTTTCAAATGTGAATGAATGACGTGATATCGAATTTTAAAAGTTTCTTTCGATATTCAAATATAGATGTGTATATTTTTACACTATTTTGCGCTAATCAGAGAGTGAGAGAGAAAATTAAGATCAATTTTGTCAAGTAAAATTATTCACTATACCTATTTGAATGTTACTCGAAGGTGTTAAAAAGGTGTTTGACCAAGCGCCTCAAGTAACATGATTTTATTTATACTCGTAGGATATGTCTATGCTCAAGAAGATGAGAATATTGACGATATTGTTGACGTGGAAGGTGAAGAAGGTAGTATAGTAACTGACGAAGAAACAGAGGAAGATCCTAGTACGGCCTCAGCTGACGCCGCGACAACGATACTTTTTACAAAACCTGTTCATACAACACTGTCTACCCTTGGTATTGAGCATGCTCTTTAATATTGTGATTAAAATCTGTATGTATACTGAAACTCTTTTGCTCGGTACAACTAAAATTCCGTTTTATGTGACGTTTACAGAGTTGCCAGCTGGAAATATAGTAGAATTTCTCGTGGGGTTTACCAACAAGGGTGAAAATGATTTTGTCTTGGAGTCGCTAGATGCTTCTTTTCGTTATGCAATGGACTTTAATTTTTACATTCAAAATTTCTCCACGTTTACGTTTAACAAGATTGTGAAGCCCAAGCACGAAGCTACCTTAGCTTATTCCTTCATACCATCCGAAAGTTTCGCTGGAAGGCCATTTGGCTTGAACGTTAACTTGAATTACAAAGATGCAGTACGTATTGGTATACCGTACACAGAGGAGGAGATGTTACATACAGAGTTTTAAAAAGATGTGACCGTGTTAAAACTCATCTGAAAATCTCTGACAAAGTCATGTTGTGAGCCACAGAACATGCGTGTCCATTTCGTTACTTCAACGAATGTTCGGTACATGTAATCTATCCTTTGTCACGTACTAATTTTCTCTTTTTTCAACTCTGTATATTTGGAAATATATTACCTTCGCTCACTCGCGCGCACGTACGCACGCGTCCTATATGATGTGTTGTCGTTTTTGCAGAATGGAGTCGCCTACAATGAAGCGGTCTTTAATGAAACCATACAAATTATAGAGATAGACGATGGTCTTGATGGAGAAACTGTTTTTCTTTATGTATTCCTCGCAGCATGTGTTATATTGACTCTTGTAGGAGGTCAACAATTATTGTCATCTCTGGGACGCAGATCGCGTTCATCCACCACTCGCAAAGCACCAGTAGAAATGGGCACGTCTAATCCGAACAACGTGGATTACGATTGGTTGCCAAAAGAAACTCTCAACAGAATCAGTAAGTAGTAGAGTAACATTACAGAAACTTATGAGAAAGTGAAGTATGAAAACTCTACTCCTGTTCAGTTTACATCTAGCTACAACTTGACTTGGTTCTCAAGTAATCTTGAATTGTACGAATTAATAATATATCACGTATTAACTACAAGATTTAAATACGAGAGATTTGTTGAACAATTTTTCCGTTTGAGCTTTCGTCGAGTTCTATTAAAATCCAAACACATCATTTTGGTTTACAGATAAATCTCCAAGGACTCCAAAGCAAAGCCCAAGGCAAAGGAAAACAAAAAGAACAGCTGGTTTTGATGATTAAACTACATACATATTATATTAATATTTATCATCGGTATGTTATTTAAAACTACGGCAGGGAACGGTGTCGTGTGCAAGACGAACTGCACGAATTTTTGGAAAAGTAATTCAAGGTTCCTTAATCTCTTCCATAAAATCGCTTAATTATGAAATGGATTACACGAACACAAGAAATATTCGGTTTTGCCGTAGTACGGCAGACCATGGATTTTCTCAATGAGCGATTGTTATGGTGAAAGCCATACCTTCTGGCTACATTCTACAATATTACAAAATACTTAACACATACCCCCTTGTACACGTGTACCTTGAAAATCAACCAAGAAAAGATGTAATGACACTTGCAATGATTGTGTTTTTGCACAAAACCCATACGTAGTACTTTGAATGATGAGCTGTACATTTTTTCTCGTGAGATTAATCGTCCATTCCTTTTTTTTTTTATGTAATCTGCGTTATCACCACAAATAACACGACGGCATGCATGCGAGGTGCGTACAGATAAATTGATTATCTTGTAATTATATCGTAGTATGTAAAAATTCAATAAAAACAGGTTTTTTTTACAAAGGAATTTTCTTAAATTTATTGCAAGATCTCAACAATTTGTGTATTGTTTCTCTCTCTCTCTTTCTCTTTCGATGAGAAGAAATTTATTATGCTCCCATTAAATAAAAATGTGTATAAAAAATAAAACATCGCAGTGGCCATTACACTAACTGGAATTCTAAGTTTCATTTTCATATCCCTTTAAAGTAAAATCTTTATTAAAAGACCGTGCAAGATTTTAGCTGTCTCACTCTGCGTGCACGTGTCACGTGTGTGACGTGTGTAGGTACGTACGTATGTACGTACATATGTGTAAGGCTGTATAACCTATACGCCTATGCCGTACGTACACGTAAACGTAACCTGGTTGGATGAAACACCTGTCGCGGACGTTGTCGCTACGAACCGCACGCTTTGGCTGTGATTCGCGCGATTAATTGTAACAAGAGTAGTGTAAAGAGAGAAAACGTGCCTTGTAAAATGTCAGATGTGAGTGACTGGTTCACGTCCCTACCGATATTCACGAGATATTGGTTATTGTTCACCGCGGTTCTGACATTACTCGGCAGATTCGAATTTCTGAGTCCGCACTCGCTGATTCTGTGGCCCGACCGATTTCTCAACAACTTTGAAATCTGGCGGGCAGTGACGAGCGTCTTTTACTATCCTACCGGCTTTCATTTTCTCATCAACTGCTACTTTTTGTACAATTACTCGTTGAGATTAGAACGCGGGGAGTATGATGGAAAGCCCGCGGATTACTGCTTCCTCCTGCTGTTTAATTGGATATGCTGCGTCATTATCGGACTCATCGGCGATTTCTCCCTCTTGATGGATCCTATGGTGCTCAGCGTTTTGTACGTGTGGTGTCAGCTCAATAAGGATGCCATTGTCAACTTTTGGTTCGGTATGTCTCGCTTCTCCCTTTCTTCCATATTTTGGAACAAGTTATTTTATTGTTACATTATTGTGCACGTTGGTTACGTGAAACAATCTGTCGGCAGGCACGCAATTCAAAGCCATGTATCTGCCGTGGGTCCTCTTTGGGTTCAACTTGATTATCTCCGGTGGCGGAATGATGGAATTATTTGGAATTCTGGTAGGACATCTCTACGTCTTCTTGAAATTCAAGTACCCTCAGGAACTCGGTGGCCCGGAATTACTCAACACTCCCAAGATACTAGAAACATACTTTCCACCTCAAAGAACCGGGCATCGATCATTTGGAAATGTACCTGCGCCAAGACCAGCGGACGAACAGAACGTTCAGAGAAGGACGCTATTTGGAGGCCACAACTGGGGAAGGGGTCATGTCCTGGGGCAATAATTTAATAAAATTATTAAATTAAGGATTCGTCGCAACTCGCAAAAAGAGCGTTCTCTTCTTTCATTATATCTGTTTTGCCGTCTACACGCGACAATCCAAGTACGAGAACAATCCTTATTTCTGTCTGCGTTATCGATTCTTCCAAATAATATCTCTTTATCAACTTTTGTGTAATTTTTATAATTGCCAGTTAAATATATGCATCTTGATGTTATTTAATAAAGCAAATATGTACGTACAACAAATTACAAGACTAAAACAATTCTCTCTCTTTCTCTCTTTTTGACATAATTCTCTGTAATGTAAAAAGTTGCAAAGATATTTTGTGTAATATCTAGAATATGTAAATACATAATAGTATTTCACTAGTAGAAATACTAGTAGAAATTATTACAATCGTATTGGTCAGTTAAATTGAGAAAGATTGTAATATGAAAGATTGTTAAATTGAGAAAGATTGTAATAATTCTCAATTTAAGAACTGACCAATACTTGACCAAACACATTTATTATTTATCAGTGTAAATATTTAATTGTAACATAACTTGTAAATATTATTTCCTGCGAAGTATTTTTTGTATTTAATTTCGTAAAGGCGATATATATATATACATACATACACGCACGCACAGATGAGAAAAAAGTATAATTCTATAGTTTCAAATACGCAAATACATAAAATTAATTTTACTGCATTGCAGAAAAGATATCTAAAGATATTAATCAATTATTTGACATTTCAATTATCCAACGTAAATTTAAAAAAAAAATTATCTGTAAATTCGCGAAATATTTTCAAGCAGATCTGCGACCATGCTCATGCTCAATTTGACAACTACTAATGTATCATATACACTTGAAAAAATAAAAACGGATAAGGCATAAAAAAAATATATATAGTGTATAATTAATCGATTGTCAAGAAAATTACAACGCATATTTAATTCTGTTTTAAGATATTTTTTATTCTTTGCCCCTTATAAGATCTGTAAAAAATATGAAAAACGAGATATTTAGTAAGAGATAAACATTTCTATATTGCTGAAAAAATTATTAGAATTATGATTTTTTATTGAGGTTGTCTCCTCAATGGCTAAGTGTGCCTGTTAGCACACCGACACTGCATTTAATGTAGTCGGTGTGTTAGACAGGTGGATGGGATGCCAACCCCTACCAAGAGCTCAAGGTCAGTACTTTTCATCTTGACTGTACAAGTTAAAAAATGAATCATCTCAAATTTATATATTTTTTTTTCTACACATACACATATATTTTATACATAATACATGTGTATAAAATGTATGGTTACATGATTATATATACATATATACCGTGTTGCAGTACTTTGTTCAGTCAAAAATGAAAAGCATGAACAAAGAGCTCTATACGTACCAACAATTATTCTTCTGGAACTTCCAGTTCTCCAGCGTTGATGTCGTCTATGAGGTCATGAGGTGGTCTGCCTTCCACAGTACAGCCCACTGACTGACATGTGCCTAAAATTTCCTTGACAGTACCGCCGAGAGTTCGCGACATTGATCTCGATCTCATAGCACGGGCAATGGAAACGATATCATCGAATGTCAGATTACCACTGTGCTTGATATTCTTTTGTCTTTTGCGATCCCTTGGTGGCTCCTTAAGAGCTTTAATTATCAAGGAAGCAGCAGACGGCACCACTGAGATTGTAGCTTGTCTGTTTTGAATAGTCAGCTGGACTGTGATTTTCAAACCTTTCCAGTCACTAGTAGCCTTGGCAATGTCATCGCCAACTTTTTTCGGAGACTAAAATATAACGATCACACGTTAGTCATCGCGACCGACACACGGCCTTTTTACTATGTACTATACACTTTACTATATACATATATGATGATGTGTATCTCTTAATCAACGAAACTGACGCACCGTTTCTATATTTATTTAAAACAAAAGTTCACTTAAGAAAACATTTGTAAACTTTTACAAGATCATGTTGCAAACTTTATTCTCTGTGAATTTTATTTAAAACTATTTAAAAAAAGGAATTTCTTTAACTATTTCGAAATTTGAAAATAAATTTACAAAAGAATTATCTATTCCAGAATAATTCCTACTTGGAAAAAAAAACAATTTCTAAATATTTGTCTTCGACTTGAAATGTTCAAACAGAAACAAATTTCCATACACATATAAGAAATAAATTCTTTCTAAACTTACCAAACCAAGAGGACCGATTTTAGGGGCAAGTGACGAAGTAGCTCCTACTTCACCGCCAACGCATCGTAAATATACTAAATATATGAAAAACATGAAGATCTCGATAACTTTTTCTAGGTTATGAAAATTATAAAAATTTTTACTCGTACTACACAACAAAATATAAATAAAATACCTTTCTTTATTTCATTTGGATCGAATTTAGGAGGCATTTTTGTAGGTTCTTCCGAAGATTTCAAGAGAAAATGCAGATGAAATCTCAACTACAAGACGATCACGTTCTCTAACCACGAGACGTATAACGGAAAGATTGGCTGCGTTCAGTAGAATAAACCGCTTAGTAAGCGCTTTGTGATTCTTTAAAATAATTGGCTCTTACCTTTAGTTTTTCTTCAGATCTAAGTGTAGAAACCAATCGTATTAAAGAATAAGCGGTTTGTTCTGCTGAACGCAGCCAATATTAATATTAACAAATATTAACATTAACCCCCCCATTCGATATTACCATAGAAACGGCGCTCATGCCCAGCCCTCGACCAATCGAGAGCTAGCAGGTATAATTGGCAGTGGCAGCGGGCTCGCACGCACTGACCAATTACCGCGTCAATGCGAGACTCCGTTTGAGAGAGGCCATACTTTACCCACAATTCTTGTATACCTACTTGCTAATCCTGCTTTCCTGATACCTCAGCCGACTTTGCAGAGATTTTCGATGCCGAGAATTCATTCATTCTCACCTAACCTCTCATTCAAATAATTTCTTTTAATAATTTTTATGATATTCTGTGCATTAACGTGATAAATCTTATTCTATCATTTAATTCTATCTGACATTAAAATACTTAATTAATTTAATTATTGTCAGATTCATTAATTATTACAGAAATGTCCTAGAGCATTGTTGTATTTTTTCGTCAATAGATTTCCACATTACCCATGAGGTACTATTGTTAATGCGTTTTTTTTAAAGTGGTTTCCCCAGTAGGCCTAATCCACTTGGAGGGGAAGGAGGAGCGGGCGCGCGGCGGAGTTATCACACATCGAAGATACGTTGCAGCGGTACTAAGTACGCGCACGCGTCTTCGCAGGTATACCCGTTACGTACACCGTCGGGAAAGGAGGAGCGGGCGCGCGGCGGAGTTATCACACATCGAAGATACGTTACAGCGGTACTAAGTACGCGCACGCGTCTTCGCAGGTATACCCGTTACGTACACCGTCGGGAAAGGAGGAGCGGGCGCGCGGCAGAGTTATCACACATCGAAGATACGTTACAGCGGTACTAAGTACGCGCACGCGTCTTCGCAGGTATACCCGTTACGTACACCGTCGGGAAAGGAGGAGCGGGCGCGCGGCGGAGTTATCACACATCGAAGATACGTTACAGCGGTACTAAGTACGCGCACGCGTCTTCGCAGGTATACCCGTTACGTACACCGTCGAGAAAGGAGGAGCGGGCGCGCGGCGGAGTTATCACATACGTTGCAGCGGTACTAAGTACGCGCACGCGTCTTCGCAGGTATACCCGTTACGTACACCGTCGGGAAAGGAGGAACGGGCGCGCGGCGGAGTTATCACACATCGAAGATACGTTACAGCGGTACTAAGTACGCGCACGCGTCTTCGCAGGTATACTCGTTACGTACACCGTCGGGAAAGCAGGAGCGGGAGCGGGCGCGCGGCGGAGTTATCACACATCGAAGATACGTTACAGCGGTTACGCGCTATACCCGTTACGTACACCGTCGAGAAAGGAGGAGCGGGCGCGCGGCGGAGTTATCACACGTCGAAGATACGTTACAGCGGTACTAAGTACGCGCACGCGTCTTCGCAGGTATACCCGTTACGTACACCGTCGGAAAAGGAGGAGCGGGCGCGCGGCAGAGTTATCACACATCGAAGATACGTTACAGCGGTACTAAGTACGCGCACGCGTCTTCGCAGGTATACCCGTTACGTACACCGTCGGGAAAGGAGGAGCGGGCGCGCGGCAGGACCCATCGCATGAAGATACGTTACAGCGGTACTAAGTACGCGCACGCGTGTCTTCGCAGGTATACCCGTTACGTACCGTCGAAGGGAAAGGAGAGGCGGGCGCGCGGCAGGTTGGCACATCGAAGATACGTTACAGCGGTACTAAGTACGCGCACGTCTTCACCAGGTATACCCCGTTACGTACACCGTCGGGAAAGGAGGAGCGGGCGCGCGGCGGAGTTATCACACATCGAAGATACGTTGCAGCGGTACTAAGTACGCGCACGCGTCTTCGCAGGTATACCCGTTACGTACACCGTCGGGAAAAGAGGAGCGGGCGCGCGGCGGAGTTATCACACATCGAAGATACGTTGCAGCGGTACTAAGTACGCGCACGCGTCTTCGCAGGTATACCCGTTACGTACACCGTCGGGAAAGGAGGAGCGGGCGCGCGGCGGAATTATCACACGTCGAAGATACGTTACAGCGGTACTAAGTACGCGCACGCGTCTTCGCAGGTATACCCGTTACGTACACCGTCGAGAAAGGAGAAGCGGGCGCGCGGCGGAGTTATCACACGTCGAAGATACGTTACAGCGGTACTAAGTACGCGCACGCGTCTTCGCAGGTATACCCGTTACGTACACCGTCGGAAAAGGAGGAGCGGGCGCGCGGCGGAGTTATCACACATCGAAGATACGTTACAGCGGTACTAAGTACGCGCACGCGTCTTCGCAGGTATACCCGTCACGTACACCGTCGGGAAGGGAGGAGCGGGCGCGCGGCAGGTTATCACACATCGAAGATGCGGGTGACGGTACTGATGCGCGCACGGCTATTCGCAGTATACCCCGTTACGTACACCGTCGGGGGAAGAAAGGAGGAGCGGGCGCGCGGCAGAGTTATCACACATCGAAGATACGTTACAGCGGTACTAAGTACGCGCACGCGTCTTCGCAGGTATACCCGTTACGTACACCGTCGGGAAAGGAGGAGCGGGCGCGCGGCGGAGTTATCACACATCGAAGATACGTTACAGCGGTACTAAGTACGCGCACGCGTCTTCGCAGGTATACCCGTTACGTACACCGAGGGAAATTAGGAAGGGTACGTTAGCTTCCCCCGAAGGGTACTGAGCCCTCCCACCACGTCAAGGTCGTACCCATGGGAGGGAATATTTTATTTTGTATTTTATTTTTGTACGATATGATCGTATTTCGGTACATGAAACTAGCCGCTACCTGCATGCTCTACGGTCGGTCAACGTTCGGAACGCTTGGTACGCAGTGATACGTACGCAGCAGTTCTGTCGCGCCGAGAGCGCTGCCGGCCGTGCTGCCTACCGCTGTGACGTCACAGCACTCTGCGGCGGCTCAAGTCGGTCTGTGGCGAGCGCGTAGGCACGCAAAAAACATCTAAATAATTTTTACGATTCTACAAAAACTGTGAGACAAATATACGCTAAATTTTTACGACTTTAAGCCTGGCGTCCCATAGAATTTATTTCCCGCGTAACCAATCAAAAGCATTATTCGAGAAATAAATAACATAAAACGTTATGTGATTGGTTACGCGAGAAATACATGCCATAGGACGCTAGCCTGACAGGAAGTTACTCAACGCAGTCGCAGTCAGTACAGCCAGTTTAGCTAAAAAGATCAGACTTATAGCGTTTTCGATTTACCGACTCGACCCGACTCCGAGTTATATAAGTTCGATTTAGAGTCGTCTGCTACGTATGTACATACATATAATCGAACTTATGATCTGACTTGACCCGACTCGCAGTCGGGTCGAGTCGCTAAATCGAAAACGCTATTAGACTCGTCTGCTACGTACAATCGAACTTATGATCTGACTTGATCCGACTCGGAGTCGGATTGAGTCGATAAATCGAAAACGCTATTTCTCACACAGAATTACCAAACGGAAACAAATCTCGGCAGTGTTGCCAATGTCTAAAAACTTGACAATTCACCATCTGTCGATTAGTCTAATCGTGGTTGGTGAAATTTGCCCTTGAGCTTGCATCTTTTCTTTCCTTCATTTTTTGGCAATAATTTTATTTTCGCAAATATACATTAATGGTATACGCGCGTGTTTACATATAATATATACATATATTAGACGCGTGTGCGTCTCAAATTATCTCATTTTAATTTTATAATCACAGTTACATTGAAAGCAGAAAATAAATTACAAAGTATAATTAAATCTTATCAATTATATCTTATACACACATATATATATATATATATATATATATATATATATATATGTATATATATGCTTGTATAGATTGTAACAAAGTCCTTATTTATCCCGAAATTCTTTCAAATTCCTCAATAAGTATCGCTATGTATTATCGGTTGAATCTGGTGGGAAATTTGATGTGTCAATGAGAAGCTGTTCGTGTATATTCTGCAGCTTTTCTTCTGCGTCATACTCTTCCATGTCTTCGCTCGAATCCGTTAAAGTTTGCGGCCCGGTAGATTTGTACTGAAATGCGGAATGTGACAAGTCGACTTCAACCGGGAATAATGTTACTGTCGCCAACAGATCTCGCGTGTTGGCATAATACTTGGCTAGACCTGCCGCAAACTTGTGCAACTGCCACACGACGTCTTGAACGTGCTTGTTGTCGAGCAACTCCAGCTTCACTAGCACGTCTGAGCGAAGTTTGGCGAATCTGGCGCGAGCTTCCTGCCGACACCTCAACACCAGACGATACTCGTAGTTGCCCGTTTCCACGCGATAAAGGGGTTCCTGTAGAGCGGCGCAGCTCTGCTCTTCGTCATCCAATTCCTTAACCTTCAAACAGTAGGACAAATATTCAAATTTTGCATCGGCGTACTTGCTAATGGTCAGCCGTGTATCTGGTATAGCCTTGTTGAGATACGTTCCCAAGTCACTTAGTATTGGTTTCAGACTCTTGAGCATTATCACTCCAAACTTTTCCATTTGCCTATGCTGTTCTCCAAATTGTCTGAAGGCTTCACTGGCACGTGGCTGCGGTTCTCGCACTCCTATTGCGGCGAAAGCATCTCCAAACACTAGAATAAACGAAACATGTAATTGTATGAACAAATACAATACGTACTGTACGACGTCTATGCCGCTTTCGATACAATATTCGTTCGTTCGTTCTTCGTATGCCTTTGTACCTTTGTAAATTTGCGTCAGATCGAAAAAGGCATGTAACGTTGCTTTAGCATGCATGACAAGGCCTCTATAGAAATTTTCCGTGCGTTTCAACATCATCAATCTTTGGACAAGGGCATCGTTACAAAGGATAGCTCGCGACAGTCCAAGAGCGTCAGCTGTAGTGCTACCCATTCCTTCAACTAGTCTATGCTTCACCTAAAAGTCCCAAAATTTACTTACATCGCTACGTATTACATACATACATACATATATATATATATATATATATATATATATATATATACATACATATACATACATACACACACACAATTTATGCAGGATGAGAACTGTCATATGAGTAATCACCTTTTTTAGAGCAATGTCGAGCGTACGGCCTTGTTTTGGATCGGCATGTAACTTGTTGTAATTAATGCTGACTTGCGAGTCGCAGGACTGTATCATTTTTGCAACCTCCACTTTAGTTTTACCCTTCACCGATGCTCCGTTGACTGCGACAAGCTCGTCGCCTGCTTGAAGAGTGCCGTCTAAAGCAACCGGAGTGTTGTCGAAAATTTGTACAATGTAAAGACACGGGCAAAGTGGGGCACCACCGCCTATGCTTATACCGATCAGATTACTCGTATCCTTCTGTATTACAACATTCCCAGATGTGATTGTCATGCCCCTGAAATTTAACGAAAGACAAGTAACATACCGTAAATCCTTCACGTGTAAATAGTACGAAATCTGTATGTATGTATGTATGTACAATATATACATTTCTAGTTTACAACAAACTTGTTAAATGTATGATTTAAAAACTGCTCCAGTTTTTCGAAAATTCAGATAGCGATATCTATTGATATCAAAAATTTGTAGATACATAATAATGGTTCTTAATAATTTAAAGATATGATATAATTACATATACTTGTATAAAAACAGCCATTATACATACAATTTATACTCTAAAGCATAGAAAAATTGTCAACGTTCGTTAAAGTTGTGAAAATATTTAATTTCACGCAAATTTAGGCAAGTTTACATTTCAATCATAAAAAATAATTCTTTAAATTTAGAAAAATTATAACAGTCATAACATCTATTTCATTGGCGGCAGTACATATTCGTAGTTTCTCTTTTTTTCAAGTTTCTTGTACTATTTAGATAGAAAATTACAATTTAATATAAACATCTTTGAAAGAAAGAAAATATTTAAATAACAAAACTTACAAATGATCATGGGATCGCTGCTGTATAGAGTGATCTTGTTTAATCAATTCTACATCTGTTCTAGATCCCGATAAGCATAAGCGCGAACATAAGAGAAAGAAGTTGAAATTTGGCGCAAGAAAAGACAGAAATAAATGTAAAGCAAAAAATACAAGAAATGGCAGTATAACGTAGAACCAGTGCATACATATAATCTTCCACCATAGTTAATTGGTGAAAGTTCATGTTAGTCGATGGTACAGTTAGGTTAGGTTTGGTCAGAGCGACAGAAGCCTCATCCAAAGTAGATTCATTCAAGTTTCGAAGCATGCCAAAGTATTTGCGTTCAAGTGGTTCGAATAGCTGAATCGCTAGACCGTTCCTATTAAACTGGTCCCACCGCATCATGGCATTCAGGCATGCATCTTACGACCGCAAAAGAAAGATATATATATATAAAGACTGTGAATATAGTAGAAAATTTTGTACTAATAAACAATTAAATAATTCTACGAGCTTGTACATAACCAACATTTTATCCTCCTCGAAGAAGAAATCGTCCTCAAAGTCCATGCCCAGGCCAGTCATGCTAGCAAATATCTGCAATAGTAACGATTATTTGCACTGATTACATTATACATCTGTGGTTTCTTTCGCACAATACATATTATTTATTAATCTAATCCAAAGATAAAATGAACGATAGGAATAGAATGTCGTCTGCAAGCTAATGACATGTTGGAGTTATTGTAATAATAATAGATTGAGAGAAAGAGAGAGAAAGAGAGACAGAAATCAAGATGAATCTCGCACCTTTCCACCTTTGAAAACCAATAATAAACTAATGATGGATAAACGGTGATATTAAAAGAGAAACCTGTGTTCTAAACAGAACTGTTATAACGTTTAGTACTACAATAATACAATCCAGAAGCACGACCACTCACTCAGTGAACTCTTGCGTCTGATTGGTGTATATTTTTGTTAAGCCCGTTCTACATTAATCGCAAGCAGCCAGTTGCGGCTTATGGACCATCTACAATGGCTGCGTTCCGAAATTCACTGCAAGTACTGAAAATTTATAATGTGCGTGACACAAACTATAGACTGGCAGTGAATATTGTAAAGGCTGCGCCACAGACTTTTGCATGACGCATAATACATAACGCATAAGAAAATTAACCAATTACAATTCTTTATTTTCTACCTAAAGAGAGAAATGAAGAACTCGGAAGAACAGTTGTTGCTTTAGCCCGGATCTACAATAGATGTAATAAACTTTAAGCTTTAAGAAATTGACTAATGACAATCAATTATTCTCATCTTCCTCTGTGATTGGTCAGTATTTTAAGGCTTAAAACAATATTTGTTCTAGTATAATTAAAATAAATATTTTATTAAGTATTTGAAAATATTAAAAATATAAAACCATATAAGAATGTAAGATAAAACAGATATATTCACAGATAGGTTGTTCCGTTTTTACCGGATATAGTTGCTATTAAAGAGACTTTAAAAAAATTTTTAATTTATCTCAAACTATACACTTCTATAATTTGAAGTTTAAAATAGACTTTCCGCCTTCCGGAAAACGGACCAACCTGTAGAGGCCCTCCACCACCCCCGCTGATTCCAACAGCGGTCCTCTTTTCTTTAGATATAAGCTCTTTTTTGTATTATTTTTTTATACACACAATTGATAATTAATATAATTTATTACAGAATACATAATATAACATAATATAAAACAATATAAAATTACATAGTATTATATAATTATATAAATTATATAATTATATAAATTACATAGTATTATGTAAAATATTAATTAAATTGGTGTACATACAAGACACATTTTATTAATTCTGGATTATACGAAAACGTTCAAGATGAGTATCAAAATTTATACAAAATTTTTAAAATCAAAAGGTTACTTAATATTTTCTTTTAATTTAAAAAAATTTTTATTATTATACGTTATAAAAATTAGTGATAATTTCAAATGCTATTTTAAAAAAGGATACGAAATAAAAATTTTCAAAGAAAATATTTAATACGTTTGATTTAGAAATTTTATGTTATATATGTTTCGTATAATCCAGATTACACAAGTCAAAGATACAATTTTATACAATAAAATTTTATCGCAACAGAATACATTGTTCGAACACTTATTGTACAGATCTGTACATAATTCTTAACCTTATATTTATTTTAATCTTAATCTTTAATATCTTAGCATTACATAACATTTTTATACAAATATATTTAAATTTCCTGAAATTAAAATAAAATAAATTAATTCTTTTTATTGTCCAATTATGCTCATTCCTCTATCTGCACATCCCTACCTACTTATCCCTACCTACTCGTATAATTTACTTATTCAATTTCCTACTTACTCGATTTTTATCAAGTTATTACCCTCATTCCTACTTACCTACATAATTACATAATTTCCCTAACAATCTGCATTTTTGTCTAGTATACTTACGACCGCGAGTATCCGAAATCGACAAATTGTACTCGAATTTGTTTTAAATCGTGACCATTTAAAAGTTTTATTGGGAGTTGAATTTAGTTAATTAAGTTAAATATAGATTTAATTTAAAACGGAAGAACATCTCCCGTCATTGATTACGTGTAATCGAATGGGAGAAAATTTTACATACTATTCCATTTACCTTCAAATGCATAATAAAAACAAAATATGTACTTATGTACCTTCAAATGCATAATAAAAACAAAATATGTTTCGATTGGTGTTATACACCAACCCACCTTATGATCCTCTTGGTCTTCTTTCTTCTGGCCAGAATGAAGAGATATCTCTCTTTGATCCTGGCCAATATGTTGGCTTTATAGCCAGAAATCGACAGAAAGGAGAAATACTTCTTCTGTTGTCCTTCTGTTCTATCGCCGACATAAACGTAAGACTTTACGCTTTTGTGTGATGCGCGAAACACGAACGCGTCGTGAAGGGGCCATTAATTTAATCACGGTATTAATAACGATTAATTTATGTCAACGGCATTATAATTCAAAGAGATTCGTGATTATAAACTTTATATTAAATTCAAATAAATAATAAAAACTATGTAAACTTTATATAAGAAAATAGAACTTGAATTTGAAAATAGATGAATGAAAATTGCTAGACGCGTTACAGATTCAAAGAATACAAGGCTCATGTACGTATTTTTATCGATTCGAACGAGTCATTGCTGAATCTCATCTCAAAAGCATGCAGAGATGAGAAATTCAGATGAACGACGTAAGATTCGGAAGGAATAATAAATTTTCCTCACAATTATAGAATCAGTAAAAATATTTTTTTAATTTTTTATAAAAATTATTTTCAACGTTTCTCGACAGAATATATGGAATCTTACGTTATATTCCACGACTTTATATATCATAAAGCCAATTTGTTAATTAAGAATAGAATGGATATATAAATAGAAAAATAGGATTTAATTAAAAATAGATGGATAGACTACAAAAGAATATTGAAAAATTCAAGCTTTGTTACAAAAAAATTCTAGTGATTTATTAATTGTTCGTTGTTACGAATATTGCATTTTCAATCAAATAAAATGCATAATAAAAACAAAATATTTCTTATTCTTTTATTCTTGTCCATTTTAAGGCAACGGATCTACGAAATTTAATACTTTTATACTATTATTTATTATCGTAATTCGACTGTAATTATATCAAGTTACATTTGCTCTATATTTAATCGTAAATCCGTTACCTCAGTAAAAGAGATTTTTAACTCACCGATCCGATGCGCAACGGGCGGAGTTATTCTGCAACGCAGCTACGATGATACTGTAACATACAAACAAAATTCAAATTAAAAAAGCTTTCAAGATAATAAACATTTCGAAGGATAATTTTTATGAGCATATTTTAATGAAATACTCATATATATAATTATCTATTTTCCGAAAATGATTTTTAGCAAAATAAACTTTCGTAAAATTTAAAATTTCTCTTTTTCTAATTATTTCTAACTTATCGAGATAAATAAAAATAAATAGAGAAAAACTATTAATTTAATACAAATGATATTCACCCCAAGGCTGCTCCGCCGGGGCCCGATGTCTGTCCTAGACCTCCTCCTCCTCTCAGAACATCCGGGAGTCGTCATCAGACAATGGCACTGCACATACAAATATAAAATTCACATTAAAAAACCGTTCAAAATAATCAACTTTTAAAAAATTAATTCTTATGCTCATTTATAAAAATTTAATTCGGGACTTTAAATGAAATATCTACTAAGACATTATTTACTGTTTTGAAAACGTCTTTATAAGAATGAAAAACTATTATAAAATTTATTGATAATTACTCTTTCTATTATAATTATTAATTTATTCAGATGAAATAATTTAATTTAATCGGAAACATTGCTAATTTCATATAGATAAGAGACAATACTCACTCAAAGGTTGCTGCGCCGAGGCCCGATGTCTGTCCTAGACCTCCACCTCCTCTCAGAATATTTGGAACTTGTCAGGTCTCCTTCTTTTTCTCCCGTCGCACAGGACACTCGCGAAAAACGCGGATAATAAATTACAATCGCGCGCGGACTAATTATCAGTGAAAGTCTCTCGCGAAAGGTTATTCCTTGGAATGATCTTCGAAAAAGTCTCTAGTCCGATTACTTGAACGGCACTCCCGAAGCAAACCCGACGAACCGGCAGCGGTTCGTTCATTTAATCAAATCGGCGACGAGGGTACGTTAGCTTCCTCTGAATATTATCCAAGTAGAACAAAAGTTTTGCTTGGGTAATATTCTTTGAGTACTAGGGCCCTCCCACCTCGACAAGGTCGTACCCGTGGGAGGGAAATACTTTAATTTACCACTAATATTATTGCTATTCATTAAAATAAAAATTATAACTTATAGATACGTTGCGCAGCAGCTGAATAATCATCATATCGAGTTGTAATGTTTGACGTCTCTCGAACTTTTTTCTTTTCTAGAATTCGTTGCACTCATAGTTAATTATTTAATTATTATTGCACGTAAATTGATAATTCGCGACGATGGAACAAAGATATCTATATCAAATACAATGCGTATTCCAAAGAGATACGCGAAATAATATTTATGTATAACATAAATTTGTATAACACAAGATAAATTATGCAAATTCTTCAAGAAATATATGTATAAATGTTCCAACAAAACGATAACAAGGCGAAGATATCGTATTGCTCGCACTCGAAAGATTTCATTCTAGCGCGGTAATCACGCGTTAATAAAGAAAATATGCTGACAAAAAAAACACCGAGGCTGCATGTCAATCACGATATTATTTTCCGAAATATTTTAATGCTTTCTAATATAGATTTTTCGTGCAGATTTGAAAGAGTCGCGGCGCCGATTATCCCGATTCGATTCACCGTGTTACATTAATAACGATGAAATATTCGATAATGCTGACAATTTCGCGAATCAATTTCCATTTATACATTTGAAACTATTCGATTTATGGTTTTCACATTCTTAATAATAAAATAATAAGCAACTACATTTTAGACGAGCGGAATTTTATTAAAACTATGCCATCGAAAATATCAAATAGAATGCGTTTTTACATCGACAACATGTACAGAAAGGATTCTATAACAATGAAACGATATACGCGAATTCTCATTTCTTATTAATCTCTAACGTAACGAACAAATGGAGTCGCGAAATATCCGCGTCGCGAAACAGCCGTCACATGAAATTCGTTAATTATAACGTGATAATTAATTTCACTCGCGCGACGCGTTCGCAAGGACAACGCACGTTTTTTAGAATAGAATGATAACGTTACGAACGACGTGATCGTGCGAAAATATGCGAAACTGCAATTCAAGTTCGTCACTGCCGTCGCGTGTAGCGTACGTGTCACTTCGATTCGCACGAACGACAGAATCGCGCGCCAATATATTTACTTTTCAATCAAGTCACACGTCACTTCGATACTGCCGAACATTAATCGCGCGACGCGTTAATGCGTATTGTACACGAGGAGAGCGATCTCGAGAGAAATCTCAACGCTACGACGCACAAAATGGCACTGCACTGTTCGCTGATCTGTCCACAAAGCGCGCCGCGTGTCATTCACAACCGAACACAATGACGTCATATTCTCCGAAATATTTAAATGTTTTTCAGTATAGGTAGATTTCTCGTCGAAATTTGAAAGAACCGCGATGCCGATTATTTATTCCAATTATTCGCGTTCCGTGTTCACTGCGTGTTAATCGCGACGAAATGTTAGTGCGATACTACGCGAGTCAACGTCCGTCTGCACCATTAAAATAATTCAATTTATGATTTTCACATTCTATAGATCTTTGATCGAGAGAGTGAATTATTTATACAGTCGACAGCTAATTGTTTGTAAAATATGATCGCGTCTCGGTACACGGAACACTCGATCACGAAAATTACGATCGCAATGAACGACGATGAAGAAGCGCGCGTTCCCGCCATGCGCTTTTTTTCATTTCCCACGCTTCGAAAGACGATAGCAGCTTGTGATTTTCCGAACGCGATTATTATCTCACGTTATAACTTATAACGAGAATAAATAGATAGACTTACGAAAATCTTGAAGATCCACGGCCACGGTAGCACTGCAAAGCTCGCTGTTACTTTCTCGAATCTCGTGAGCCTTGAAGGAGATCGCCGATATAAATCCTGTCACTTGTGCCACTCGATTAACGCAAATCTCCAACCAGCACAGTTATATTTCACTACGCGAGCGTATGGCGATGTCACTCAATCCATTCGCACTTGCAACAGTTTTTCATTCGTCGTCCGCGTCGAAAATAGCACTGTTAATTTCACTCCGATATCGCGTGATTCGTCGCACGAGAGACTTACGAAGATTACAAATTATAAAAATTACAAACACTTTATTTGTCACAGATCAGTCCAATTGAATCGTCGCGCGACAGCGAAATAATTTGTATTTCGTAAAATATCGCGTTTTGGTAAACGAAACGTTTCGATCCCTAGGAGCTCGACGGTCGACCAAGTAGGTCAGCACTCGATGTGACTGCTACGCCGATTGCGCGGGAACTGCCGAGTCAGCGGCGCGCCGAGCCGCCTACTGCTGCCGAGTCGCGGCGCGCCGAGCCGCCTACCGCTGCCAAGCGGCGCGCAGGCGCCGTGCCAGCGCCGTGCGACGCGCCGTCGAGTGCCCCGCGCTATTACGCTGAATATTATTTTCAATATATCACGAATTTTTATGTTATAGTTTTTTATCGCTCGAATCAATTACTTGTATTTCAAATTGTCAATCTAATAATAATAACGATAATGTACAAGTGACATTTAAATTACCGCGATAGATTTTTCCTGCGAATGTAAAAGAATCGCGTCGGCAACTTTGTGCGAGAATTAATTAATTAAAATAATATGCGCAGTCCTCAAACGCTCATGTAAATTTTATGTAAAATTAATCTATCAAAGTAAAATAAATCTTATGTAAAATTATAAAATTATAAAAAATTACGTTATTAATATTTCAGCGTTGCGCAAATTTTTTTTCGAATACTATTTGTAAATATGCTTGAAGTTGGCGGCAAAATTGGAACGAACTCGACAGCTGATATCCGACGGAGAAATATGGCGAAGTTAACCCATGTCATGTGGGGTCTGTCTTCAAACTTTGCGGCGAATCGTTATTTCTCTCGATTGTTGGCGTGAGTAAAATTTAAATTCTCTCATTGACACGTTAAGTCTTATATGATTATTTTACAACGTGCATTATATTACCATAAAACGTGACAACATATAATTCTACATATTACAAGACATATATTTTGTATGCATTAAAAAATATATTCAGTAAATGTATTGAAAAATATAGAGATTATAACCAATACGAATCGTGTGCGTCTAATAATGCCATTAAAAGATTCCGGATTTATTCCCAGTTCACCATGGTACACGGCATCCATAGTTGCATCATCCCGAGGAGTGTCAACGAATCGTGCTGCTAAACCAGTAGATGGTTTGATTATCAGCGATAGCTGCGTGAAGCGTTTGAAAGAAATAGCTGAGGATGGCACGTGTTTGAGAATTACCGTAGAAGGTGGTGGTTGCTCCGGATTCCAGTACAAGTTCGACTTAGATTCAGACATACAGGAGGATGACAGGTACGCATCTAGATACGCATAGATGCGTTAATAAACTCAAATAATAGACGGATTAAAGTTGCAGTGTTTGGAAAGACATTAAATCTGTAAGGAAGAAAAGATACGCAAAGCTTTTCTGCAAATAATGTACTATCGATAGAAAAAATCTTTGATTTGTGTTACAGAATATTTCAGAAGGATGGTACTAAAGTAATAATAGATTCGACATCGTTAGAGTACGTGAAGGGATCGACGATAGAGTTTCATACGGAATTGATACGATCTGCCTTTAGAATAATAAACAATCCTTTAGCGGAACAGGGATGTAGTTGTGGTGCTAGCTTTGCTATTAAGGTAGAGTAGACGATGATGGGTGTACGCACGATTACGTTCGCTAAGAGTGCTGGCTTGTAATTTAATGTAAATTTCAAAACTGTTTATCGAAGATTAATTAGACTTTATTTATAATTAATATGCGCAAAGCAATATAATTGCTTTCGCGAATATACATTAATTTTATCACAACACCTACTATAAACAGTAGCTGTACATATCTCTTTTTTTAATATAGAAAGAACGGCTTATAATTTACAATCGTAGGTATCAGTTTATATTTTAGCTATAAATGGTCTAACTACATCTTGTAAGTGGTACCAAAAAAAGATTTATGCATCTTTGTTAATGAATTTAATTTGTAAAATTTATCCTGTATCAAGTGTCGGTATATTATTGTAAATAAGTATGAGCAAATAATCGTTGCACATGTACAATACAGAAGAGTTAAACTTATAAAGTAAAACGTTCACGGAGAGAACGTCATCGATGAGTTTTTATTTTGATTTCATAAATAATGTAACATATTGAGTTAGAGAGCTCTTTAGCTTTTTCAGGCTAAAGACACGAGTATGCGCAAAACCAAGTGGTTTTCGGACATGAGCTATGTATGTACATAAAATTTATGAACGTGATTAAATCATACCACTCAATGGAATGTCAATGATTGTTCTTTGCAATTCTGACCTGGATCACTTCTGTTTTCCTTTTTTACTATTCTGAAAAAAATTATGCCTTCAATATTAAATCCTCTCATAAGAGCGTGTTCCTCACATATCCTGTGTGCACATCTTTACCTTATTAGCTAATTCAAATTTCAGTTGTTGTATCTCCTCCGTTTGGAAGATAAGTTTCTCGTTCATATTGGCAAGATGTTCGCTCATAGTATTGAGCTGTACCTTGTAATTCACCTCTTGCGTTTCTTTCTCTTTTTGCATACCATTATAATTGGAAAGTGTCTCTAATAGTGCCGCTTCGCATTTCTCTCTTTTTGATTCACTTGTATTTAACTGCACGTGCATAACTTCGTTCTAAAACACAAACGATAAACTTATATAACATCACATGACGAAAATGGCACACATTTACTGAAAATAAAATTTAAAGTATATGTTAATTACATTAGCGGCCATAGCTAAATTTTTTATATGATAGATGTGTTTTTCGTTTGTCAATCTCTCAATTTCTTCTAGGAAATAATCCCTAATTTTTAATTCACGAGCTTCAATTTCTTCTGGCAAGGCAAAAGGTGCACTCAATTTTCCAATCTGTCAACAGAAAAAAGATTGATATAATATATAATTTAGTTAAACATGATAGATATTTTTAAGAGAATAGAAACGAATATAGTACACACCATATTATGAATCTCCACAGGTTTTAAAGCGTTGCCATCGCCACGTTGCGAAGCTGCTGCAGCCTCTCTTTGTTCTAGTTCATCATACTTTATCTTGAATATATGGTACTGGGCTTTCCAGTGATTAATTTCTTTTTCTAGGTCACATGATTTTGCATAGAGAAACTCATTACTGTCTTCCTGTGACTTTTGCGGTTTTCCTTCGCCAAGCGACTTGGACGATCTGCGCGAGGCAGACGGCGAGGAAAACGGCGACGGTTCTGTCTGACGATGATTCGAGAGTGCCCCCCTCGCATCGAAATCGTAAGCATCGCGTCTACCCTCGTTACTAGACCACGACACAGTCTCCTCCTGTTTCTGCCTGTCGTTTAACTTTCTCTGCAGGTCATTTCTCTCCCTTTCCAATTTGTCTATGGTGCTCTGATATTGACACTCTGACTCTACCTTTGACTTCTCGCAGTAGTCGATCTTGCATTCCAACTGCTGTATCCTTTCATATAGACTTTCAATTTCGCTATCCTTGTCACTGATCTGCGACAACAGTTGGGCATTCTCGACAATCTTTTTCTGAAACTCCTCGTCCAAGATGTTGTTCGGTGGCGGCAGCGGCGGCGGAATCTGACTGTTATTTTCCGACGCCTTGCCCTTACCCTTCTTGGGCTTGTTCTGCGCCTTATCGAGCTCCTCCTGCAGTACAGTTATACGCTTCGTCAGTTGCTGATTGCGAAAGGACAGGCTGTCAATCTCCTGCTCGGCCCTACGAAACTCCACCTCCTTCTCCTTCAGCTGATTCCGCACGTCGGCGTTCCGTGCCTGCTCCTCTATCACAGCCTTCTTCAGAACGTTCGCTTGCGCACGAATCTGCAAATGGTCATCTCCCTTTTAGACACACTTAATAAGTAGCAATGGATAGAGCGAAGGGCTATGCCTGCGATCATCGTAGCAAACACAATACAAAATCTGCCCTTTAACATCTTACGAGAGAGAGAGAGAGAGCGGCTCACTTTTGAGTATTCCGTGGCGATTTTCTGATACTTGGTCTGCAGCTGACCGTTGGCACCCTCCATACCTTCCTTCCCCGACCTACCTGCGTGCTGCCCGTTAACGCGCCTTACCTCGCGGATATCACTCACACCTGGACATCGCTCACGAGACCTTAGGGTGCTGCGCTCGCGGCGCCGGGGCATGCATCGCGCGCGTTTTCCTGGTGGTGACGTCGGCGTGCGCGCGCGCGTGCTCACGCGGCGTTGTTTATCGACGAGTCAGCACACCTCCGGGGGGAGTTGGTCCGACGGCGGGGTGGGAAGGGAGAGCGAGCAGCGAGATTACGATTTAAGCCGCGATCGGCGAAGCCCCGTAACTCCCCATGAAACTCAGGCGCGAGACAATGTAGACGGCGGACGCGAGGAGCTGAGCGCCGTCGGGAAAAACGCGTGTGCGCTTTCCCGAACGAAACGCCCCCACAACAGAACACGATATGCACGAGCCGCCCTACCGAGCCACACCGTGTCCCCTGCCTGCGTGCTGCGCGACCCGCAAACGTCACATCGCCGGCAGACGGAGAGCAGCTGGCACGCTCCTGGGGTGCTCGTACTTTCAAACGGCGACCTCGCGGGGGGCGGCACGCCGATACCGTATCGGCCGCGTATCACGCAGCACGCTCCTCGCAGCCGAGCATCGTCCGCACTCCTCTCCTCTCGCCAGTCTCGTCCTCCGCTCTCCGCTCTCGCACGCCCGCTTTTTCGAGTGCAGAAGGTATAACGCGGTGCAGCCGCGAGGAGCAGATCGCTTCTTCTTTTTCTCTCTCTCGTCGCGTAAATTTATGCAACGAACGATAATCGTCGAGAGCGTGCGAGAGATAAGGGGAGCCGAGCGAGAGATGGTCGACGCGAATTTTTAGGCCGGCACTTCCGGCCATTTCCCCGGCGAAAAATTTCAATTTAATTATAGATATGCGAATTCTTATTTATTGAGAAGTATAAAGCAAAACTTTCTCTAATTAGCTAATTTTGTTGTTGCGATTTGAAAGAAATTGAAAAAGTTAATCACTGATGAGATACTATTAAAAACCATTAATTCTAGATAAATTTTCGTAACAGATAAATTATCGTAAAAGAAAGGCGTGAAATAATTGAAGAATATTGACATTATCGACTTTTTAGCATTGAAAATAAATCAACAAGTGTTTTAATTAATCCAATCAAATCTTTCATCTAGCATCGACAAAAATTGTGAGAGATAAAACAGGAATTACAGTGCAAGTTACCACAAATAGATATTTTGTATTTCTTAAGTAATTGCAGAATATTTTCTACTTAACAATAATGTACGTATTCTTATACATATGTAAAATAAAATATCGTCAGTTTAAACAACTATGATACTTATACATTATCGTTACTCAAAGCAGCAGATAACAGAACGAATCGCTTTGTGTTTGAGATGTTATTACGCCGCAAAATGTGTCGCAATAAATATCACGATGATACAAAAGATATCAGGAAGATGAATCGTTTTCTC